>JAGIQG010000020.1:49634696-49862346 GCA_024679065.1 Sphyrna mokarran | reverse complement strand
CCATCCCTCTCCCCTGCTCCTGACATTTTCCCCCTGCATCCCAGGAAGTCCCCCCAGATCCTTCCCACCTCTCCCAAACACACAGACACACACACAAGTGCTTACCTTCTGCAGAGTAGTTGGGATTGATGTGTTGGAGTTTAGAAGAATGAGAGATGATCTTGTTGAAACATACAAGATCCTGGGGCAATTTGATGGAGTTAGATGCTCGGAAGATGTTTCCATTTGTGGGAAAACTAGAGCTTGAGTATACAGGTTATGAATAGGAGTTCTATTCTTTACGTTGGAAATGAGGAGAAATGTTTCCTTTCAAAGGATTGTTTGTCTATAGAATTCCTATTCCAGAAAGCAGTGGAGTCTGTCATTGAATTTATTCAAAGCAGAGTTAGGCAAATTTGAGGGACGATGGAATCAAGAGTTATGGAGTGCAGATGGTAAAGTGAAGTTGAAACATAGCCAGATTACTTTTGATTGTTTTGAATGCAAAGCACGCTTGCCAATTGCTGAATGGCTTTCTACAGCTCCTAGGTCCAATGATAACCAGTCATGGGACATGTGAAGTTAAACAAATATCGACTGGGGTCCAATTATCTGAATATATAACTCAATTCATATTTGGATCATAACAGTTTTTTATCTTAACTAATTTACCGATCAGAAAACCATATGACATAGAGGTAGAAGTAGACCACTCGGCCCGTCGAGCCTGCTCCACCATTCGATCATGGCTGATATTTTTCTCATCCACGTTCTCCTGCCTTTTTCCCCAAAACCCTTGATTCCCTTATTATCAAGAATCTCTCTATCTCTGTCTTAAAGACATTCATTGACCTGGCCTTCACAGCCCTCTGCAGCAAAGAGTTCCACAGATTCACCACACTTTGGCTGAAAAACATTCCTCCTCATCTCTGTTTTAAAGGATCATCCTTTTAGCCTGCGGTTGTGTTTTCTGGTTTTAGTTTTTCCTACTAATGAAATCATCCTCTCTACGTTCACTCTCTCCAGGCCTCGCAGTATCCTGTAAGTTTCAACAAGATCCCTCCTCATCCTTCTAAACTCCAACAAGTACGGATCCAGATTCCTCAACCATTCCTTATATGACAAGTTCTTTGTTCTAGCCTTGTTGGTGTGGACTAAATATTGTTGAACAAAAAATAGTCTACTATGATATTGTTCCACTAGTTACTGCATAGCAGCAGGCCATTTGGCCCAACTGCACCATGCTAGTGTTTATGCACCACACAATCTCCTCCATCTCTTTTATCTCATTTGATAACGTATTCTTCTCTTCCTCTCCCATGGAAATGTTTGTCCAGCTTTCCCTTCAATCCATCTCTATTATTCACCTTAGTCACTCTGTGTCATGAGTTCTCAGTGAATTCTCAGCTCTCCCTGGCTATATTTCTAGTTTAACAGTCTGATCAGCTGCATTCTCTACTCTTCCTCCTCCTGCACTGCCAGGGATGCAGACAATTCTAACAGCATCTATGGAGAGAGAAATAGAGTTAATGTTCAGAGTCTGTGATCTTTCACTACTGGACTATTTCCAGCATTTTCTGTTTTTGAATTCCAGTTTCTATAGTATTTTTCATTTGTGTTAATACAAATCATTCTAGTTGTTTGATCTAGATAGAGAGCTGAGCACTTTGAGTAAAACTGTCATTTCACTGACTGTGTTGCATATGTACTTATCCAGTGAGGAAGGAGGTGAATGATTCCCATTTTACCGTCACATTACCTTTGTTAATAGTTGTGGTAAAAGTTCCGTTTCTTTGTTCATGTCCTAACCAAAAGACCTATTGCCCATTAATACCCCAGCAGAATCTGTTATTTATTGATTAGCAATCTTGTTGATCTGATATGTGTTGTGTTACTTTAAGGTGGATGTTTGTATTATGTGGGGCCAAAGAAAGACGAGAAGAGAGAGGTGGTGGCAGATCAAGAGAAGCGAAGGCAGATATTTCTGGAATGTCACTTCTCTGATATCGGCAGCCACCTGGGTCAGAAAAAAACTGTGCACAGGATCCAAAGCCGATACTATTGGTTGGGAATTGTGAAGGATGTCGTTGATTGGGTAAGGAAGGAATCACAAAAAAATTAACTAATAACTGACAAGATTTTCTTTAAAATCAGGTTAATTCCATAGTATACAGCTCATAAAAAAGATTTTTCCTTATTTATTCTATCTAAACCCCTTGTGAATTTGAACTTATAAATTTAAAATCACCTGAATCTTCTTTGTTCTAAGACGTGTCTAATGTTGATTGGAGATTTAGCTTCTTCATAACTTTCTGCAACAAACTTTATCATTTGGAGAAGTTGTTACCTAAAGTGATGCCATTTAATTGCTGATTAGTTGAGAAGTGATTTTCTAAAGACCGTTTTTTTTTGTGTTGAAACTGTAGATTAAAATGTGTGACACCTGTCAACATGCAGAACACTATAAGAATATGTCTCGCAAGTCCCCATCCCTGAAAGTGACGAGACCATGGGAAATTCTTGGCTTCGACCTCATTGGTGAGGCAGCTTTTCAGTTGTGAATGTTCCCTAATGTTTCGTTTTTATAAAATCTGATGGTATTTGTGTCTTCTGAGGTCCCTTCCCAGAAACCACCTGTGGAAATACCTATGTGCTGACAGTTACTGACTATTTTACTAAATGGGTTGAAGCCATCCCAATAATGAAGAAAGATGCTTCATCAGTAGCCAAGGGGTTGGCTGCCACCTTTTACAGGTAAACTCTTTAAAATGCATTGGCTTTTCTGCCATTATTCATGTTCTAGACATCAATTACTTGTTTTCTTTTGTCGAGTAAATTCCTTTTGTAAGTAAGAATCAGTGAAAGTTTACTCTAAAAAACAGTGTCCAAGATATTTGAAACTCAGAGCTAAATATAAATACTTCGTTCAATGCACTTCTTCCTTTACAGATATTCCAAATGGCAGAGATAGATCCTAAAGTTCTGATTTTGGAATTCATCCAACTTTGGGGTAAAAGCTTTTTTCCCAAACCTTCAGAATCACAGAAGTTCAGGTTGTTGTATATGGAGCAATTGAGTCGACTAGAGCAATTTATATTCCCAAGAGTTTCAAAGAATGTGAGGCAATTTAATTGAAACATAAAATTCTTAAAGAGGTCCAACAAGATAGATACTGAGAGACTATTTCCATTGGCTGGAGCACAAGTCTCAAGTTAACGGGTCAGTTGTTTAGGACTGAGATGAAGAGAAATTGTGTACTTTTGGAATTTCCTACCAAAGGATTTTTGATTTGATTTATTATTGTCACATGTATTAATATATAGTGAAAAATATTGTTTCTTGTGTGCTATACAAGGCATACTGTTCATAGAGAAGGAAATAAGAGAGCGCAGAATGCAGCTTGGGTGCAGAGAAAGATCAACTTAATATAGGGTAGGTCCATTTAAAAGTCTGGTGGCAACAGGGAAGAAGCTGTTCTTGAGTCAGTTGTTATGTGACCTCAGACTTTTGTATCTTTTTCCCGATGGAAGAAGGTAGAAGAGAAAATGTCCGGGGTATGTTGCGTCCTTAATTATGCTGGCTTCTTTTCTGAGGCAGTGGGAATTGTAGACAGAGTCAATGGATAGGAGGCTGGTTTGTGTAATGAACTGGGCTTCATTCATGACGTTTTGTAGTTTCTTGTGGTCTTGGGCAGAGCAGGAGCCATACCAAGCTGTGATACAACAGAAGGAATGCTTTTTATGGTGCATCTGTAAAAATTGAGAGTCGTAGCTGACATATCCTTAGTCTTCTGAGAAAGTAGAGGCATCAGTGGGCTTTGTCGGCATGGAGGGGGAGGCTAGGTCAGGTTGTTGGTGATATAGACATCTAAAAACGTGACGCTCTCGATCCTTTCTACTTTGTCCTCATGATGTAGACAAAGGCATCTTCTCTACACTTCCTGAAGTCAATGACAATCTCCCTGTTTTGTTGACATTGAGGGAGAGATTATTATTGCCTCATGAGTCCACTGGATTCCCTATTTCATTTCTGAACTCTATCTCATCTTTGTTTGAGATCTGATCCACTATGGTGGTGTCGTCAGCAAACTTGAAATCGAATTGGAGGGGAATGTTGCCCATTTTCATAGGTGATAAGGAGTATAATAGGGGGCTAAGAACACAGCGTTGTGGGGCATTAGTTTCAGCGATGATTGTGTAGATGGTGTTGTTGCCTGTCCTTACTGATTGTGGTCTGTGAGTTCAGAAATTCAGGATCCAGTCACAGAGGGAGCTGCCAAGGTCCAGGCCATGGAGTTTGGAAATGAGTTTTTGGAACAATGGTGTTAAAGGCTGAGCTGTAATCAATAAATAGGAGTCTGAATAGGTGTCCTTGTTATCTAGGTATTCCAGGAGTGAGTGTGGGGCCAGGGAGATGGCATCTGCTGCGGACCTGTTGCAGAAATAGGCAAACTGTAATGGATTCAGGTAGTCCGGGAGGCTGGAATTGATTTGTTCCATGACTAGCCTTTCAAAACACTCCATTTGAAGTTCTCACTGTCCCACTGGCTTAATTGATCAAGATCCTGTTGCAATAACTTTCTTCACTGTCCACTATGCTGCTAATCTTAGTGTCATTTGCAAACTTACTAATCATGCCCCCAATATTCTCATCCAAATCATTAATGTAAATGACAAATAACAGTGGGCCCAGCACTGATCCCTGAGGCACACCACTGGTCACAGGCCTCCAGTTTGAAAAACAACTCTGTACAACCACCCAGAAGCCAATTTTGTATCCATTTTGATACCTCACCCTGGATCCCATGAGATTTAACTTTATGCAACAACCAGGTGCTATTTGTCAAAGGCCTTCCTAAAGTCCATGTAGATAACATCAACTACACTGCCCTCATCTGCCTTCTTGGCTACCCCTTCAAAAAACGCTTTTAAATTTTTAAGACGTGATTTTCTACTCACAAAGCCATGTTGACTGTCCTTAATTAGTCCTTGCATTTCTAAATGTCTGTAGATCCTGTAATCTTCTGGGAAAGTAGAAGCGTTGGTGGGCTTCCTTAACTATAGTGTTGGCATGGGGCGCCAGGACAGGAGGCAGTGGTTACTGCAGCGTTGAATGTATTCAAGACTCTTATGGGATAGTTTTTTGGGTATGAGAGAAATCGAAGAATATGGGACAAGGTGGGAAAGTGGAAATGAGGTAGAAGATCAGCCATGATCTTACTGAATGGCACAGCAGGCTCAAGGGGCCGAATGTCACCCACTCCTGTTTCTTGTGTTCTTAAAACCTCAAGGAAGACAAAGCAGCGAGTTAGAAGTATAAGCGCCAATTGAATATAGTTTACTGGGGCTGGATAAATGACAATGGTCCACAGACTGTTGGATGGGTCCCTTGCTTCTTGACATTATAAAATCAATCTTTAGCGGTGTGAATTCTGCCTTGGATTTTTTTTTTCAGCCCCTTATATACTGTACCTTAAAAGATGCTTTTTTTAATTTGTCTTGCTTGTAATTCAAATTTTCTCTAAAATATTTTTAGAAATGCATAATATTAACACTCTGACATATAATACTCATATCCTTTTATTAGGAACAAGAATAAGCCATTCAACTGCTGTAACCTGCTCCGTCATTTGATAAAATCATGACTGATGTGACAGTGGCCTCAGCTCTATTTGTCTGACTCCCTTGTTAATCAAGAATCAAGAATCTGTGTAACTCAGCCTTGAAATATTCAATGACCCAGTATTCAATGCTTTCTGGGAAAAAGAATTCCACAGCTTAACAACAAGAGAGAAAATTCTGCTCATCTCCGTCTTAAATGGGAGATTCCTTGTTTTTAAGCTGTGTCTCGTAAAGCCACAGTTTTCTTGTGGGTGCGATTGGAGACAGTTGGTGTTGCTGGGCCATCACTGTAATAATAGCATTTATCTATTCTGCAATGCTTGTTTCGAAATCTCAGACTTGTGTGGATGAAGTGGTATAATTTGATTGGAGCATTCTCTTATTCCTGCATCAGTTCATTGTTGGCCTCACGGATGTCCTTTGTTTGACACAGGTTTGGGGCTTCAAAAAACATATTCTCCAATGAAAGCAGAGTATTTTGTGATGAGGTAATGGATATTTTCAGACTTTTGCATGGAGATAGGCTGTGTGTGTGTGCGTGCGCACGTGTGTAAGTGTTTGTGTGCGCATATGGATAACAATAGAAAATCCTGCCATCAGTCAATGTAAGTAATCCTCCAGAACCTGCTTGCGATGGACAATGCTAACCATTATATTGTTAATTACAATGAGCAGCATGCTTATAGTCTCTAGCTATTCTGATTAGACTGCACCTGAAGATACTGCGTACAGGTCCAGAAACAGCACCCTAGGAAGGATATATTGATCTCGGAGGGAGAGCACTATAAATTTACCAAAATGAGATCTGGACTCCAATGGTTAAATTGTGAAGGGAGATTCCACAAACAAAGATTCTGCTGCCTGAAATTAAGAAGATTTAGCAATGATTTGATGACAGTTTTCAAATTATTGAGGGGGAGGAATAGGATAGAGAGAGAAACTATTTCAAGTGGTTGAGAAGTTCAAGACTTCTCTGAAACTTAGAGCAAAGATCTTTCAGGAGTGAAAAATAGAAAACACTTCTTCACATACACTGTTGGGAAAAGCATTAGACTCTTCCACAGGTGCCAATAGATGTGAGATCACTTGTTAATTTTAAAATTGAGATTGATAGATTTAACCAAAGGTATTAAGGGTTATGGGGCAAAGGCAGTTTATGGAATTAGATTGCAGATTAACCATGATTGCGTTGAATGGCTGTACAAGCTGAAGGGTCTGAATGGCCTCCATCTGGTCCAATGTCCAGTGTGACTCTACAGTTTAATAATTATAGGTCTTCTTGTTCATCACATTGGTATTTTATTTTTTCTTTCCCCTATTCCTGTCTCCTTGTGGAAACCTAGCCCTTGACTTTTGTTGTACATGTCAGATTGTGGATTTGTGATTCGTCTTTATTAACTGATATCCTCGGATTTAGCCCAGTTTCCTGAGGAGTGAAGAAAACTGCCTTATTTCTGGCTTCTGTTTAAGCTGTTTTGGGCAGATTTCAGGGAACTTACTCTTCTGTTGTTGAATCATTCTGATTTTTATCCTTGGTGCTGTTTTTCAGTGCCTGAAATGTTTAATGTTGTGCCAGGGCTGGAATTGGTGTTTCTCTAGCTTTACATCCTAAGGTTGTGTCTTGTTTACTTTTGGTAGGTGAGCAAAAACCTGTTAGAAAGATGGAACATTAATCACAAAGTGACTCCTGCTGAACACCTACAGCACACAGGACTTGACAACAGAACCAATGAAATATTGAAAGCAGCAATCAGAAATGCAGTGATCTCTAAGCAGAGGGAATGGGATGACTGCTTGGATCCTATCTTGTTTGAGTTTCGAACATCAGTAAATTCGAGTACTAAATTTACACCCTTTTTCCTGCTGTATAATCGAGAAGCTCGGCTATCATCTGAGGTAGGATCGCCATCTGCTATTTTCTTGCAGTTACTATGAAGTAAATACAGATTGTTGGTAAATTGTTTAGATATAACCTTACACGATATCTCTTTGAACCCATGACTGATTCTGACAGAAGATCCTTGACCCTGCAGGTGCTGCCTGACCTGCTGAGAGTTTCCTGCATTGGCTGATTCTGTTACATTTGGGGTTTGTGATAGTTAATGTAGAGGGGTGTGATTTGATGCAATGGGTTTCAGTTGTTATTGAGATGTGCTGTCTGAGTTGAAACCACAAGGCAGGAAGGGGAAAAGGTTTGTATCCAGTGTGGAAGAGTAAGCATTGACTTGATTGAAACATACAAGATATTGAGAGGTCTTGACAGAGTGGAGTGGAAGAATCTAGAATTAGGTACCACTGTTTAAAAAAGGTGCTGTGCGTTTCAAAGACAATTAATTTTCTCAAAGGGTTTAGAGACTTTAGAACTCTCTTCCTCAAAAGGTGGTGGAAGCAAAATCTTTGAATATCTTTAAGGCAGAAGTAGATAAATTCTTGATAAGCAAAGGGGGTGAAAGCTTATCAGGGATAGCTGGAATGTGGAGTTGAGGTTAAAATTAGATCAATTGTGATCTTATTGAATGGTGGAGCAGTATTGAGGGGCCGAATGGCCTACTCCTAATTCATATGTTTCATTTGAGAATCTATAGCTGGAAACCATCAAGAAACAATCTCCAGTCTGTTCCCAAGACAAGGGTACTGGTGTTATTCTGCTTTGAGAAATCTCATTCCCAAGTTGAGTTTGATAACCTGCTCCAAGTACCAGAACCTAATAGCTCCCAGGTAAACAAACTTCTGGCCAGTTATCGGTAAAAGCACGTCCCCAAGCACCAGCAGAAGGGGCTGGATGTGAGGTTAATGTTTGTGTAAATGAGTAATTGCCCCAGAAAAACTTGATCAGCTCAGAGTCAGAGTTCTTGAACCAGTTGAGTGATCTCAGCTTTAAGGATTAAGCTGATGGCTCAGTACATCGATCAGTGGCGCAGTGGCATTGTCACTAGAACACTAATCCAGAGACTCAGCACAATGCTCGGAGGAACCAGGGTTCAAATCCTACCACAGGAGATGGTGAAATTTAAATTAAGTTTTAAAAAAGAAAATCCATTAAAAGAAAAGAATTAAAAGTCCAATGATATTATAAAAACTCCTCTAGTTCACTAGTGTCCACTGTATGTGACTCCATACCCCAGTTGTGGTTGACTCAATTGTATCCCATCACTACAAGGAAAACAAAAGAGTGAAACTGGATTGCAACACTGAAAACAACAATAGAAACCTGGAAAACAGTCAAACGTGGGTGAGGAAACTTCCTATTCACTTTCATGTAGTACCGGACACACCCTCCCCCCTTACAGCTGATGAATCCCCCATTTCGGACACTGAGAATTACTGAGGGTGTGAAGGACAGGTGGTGTGGGAACTAGTAAGAGAGAAAAATGTACTTGAGCTCATCCTCACCAACCTTCCTGCTGCAGTTGCATCTATCCACAACAATATTGGCAGGAGTGACTACAGCACAGTGCTTGTGGAGATAATGTCCAGTCTTCACATTAAGGATACTCTCTATTGCATTGTGTGGCAGGACCACCCAACTACTTCACACAAACCTAGTGACTCACAACTGGGCATCCATGAGGCACTGTGAGCCATCACCAGCAGCAGAATTATACTCAACTATGATCTGTAAACTCATGGCCCGGCATACCCCCACTCTATTATTACCACCAAGTCAGGAGATGAACCCTGATTCAATGAAAAGTGCAGGAGGGCATTCCAGGAGCAGCACCAAGCATATCTAAAAATGGTGAAGTTGCTTGACAGATAGTCCTAAGCAATTCCACACTAACAGAAGAGATCTAAACTCTGCAGTCCTGCCATATCCAGTCTTGAATGGTTGTGGGCAAATAAACAACTCACTAGAGAAGAAATCTCTGCAAATATCCCTGTTTCCAAACATCAGTGCAAAAAATAAGGCAGTTCCAAAAATCTTAGGCAGAAATGCCGAGTGGGTGATCCATCGTGGCTTTCTCTGGAGATCCCCTACATCACAGGTGGATAATACAGTACTCCAGCAACTGCTGAAGGCTTGTGCTTCAGAAGTTGCCATGCCTCTAGCCAAACTCTTCCAGTATAGATACAACACTGGTATCTACCCTCTAATATGAGAAATTGTCTAAGTGTGTCCTGTACACACAAAAACAGGATAAATCCAACCTGGCCAATTACTGCTTCAACAGTTTACTCTCGATCATCAGTAAAGTGAGGGAAGTGTTATCGATATTGCTATCAAGTGACACTTACTCAGCAATAACCTGCTCATGGCACTCAGTTTTGGTCACTCAGCTCCTGACCTCATTACAGCTTTTGTTCAAACATGGATTAAAGAGCTGAATTCCAGAGGTGAGGTGAGAATGACTGCCCTCAACATCAAGGCAGCATTTGATGCAGTGTGGCATCAAGGAGCCCCAGCAAAACTGGAGTCAAGGGGGATCAGGAGAAAATGCTCCTCTGGTTAGAGTCAGACCTGGCACAAAGGAAGGTAATTATGGTGTTTAGAAGGCAATTATCTCAGTTCCAGGACATCACTACAGGAGTCTCTGAGTAGGGTCCCAGGCCCAACCATCTTCAGCTGCTTCATCCATGACCTTCCCTCCATCATTAGATCAGAAGTGGGAATGTTGGCTGCACAATGTTCGACACTATTCGCTACAACTCAGATACTGAGCAGTCCATGGCCAAATGCAACAAGACATGGACGATATCCAGGCTTGGGCTGAAAAGTGGCAAGCTGGGCAGCAGTGTTAGCACAGCTGTCTCTCATTGGCAGGGACCCAGGTTCAATTCCAGTCTTGGTGACTGTGTCTGTATGGAGTTTGCATGTTCTCCCCATGTCTGGTTTGGTTTTCTCTGGGTGCTCCGGTTTCCTCCCAGTTTTTGAAAGATGTGCTGGTTAGGTGGATTGGCCAAGATAAATGCGCAAGATTATAGGATGTGTTGGGGACTTGGGCCTGGGTAAGATGCTCTTTCAGAGAGTCAGCGAAGACTCGATAGGCTGAATGGCCTCTTCCTGCACCCCAAGGGTTCTCTGGTTCTAACATTCGTGCTACACAAGTGCCAGGCAACAACCGTCTCCAACAAGAGAGAATCTAACCATTGCTTAATCCCCTACTCTCAACATCCATTGACCAGAAATTGAAGCGTTCCTTCACTATCGCCTAGAATTCCATCCCTAACAGCGCTGTGGATTTACCTAAATCACAGCAATTCAAAAAGGCAGCTCAATATCACCTTCTGAAGGGCATCTAGGGATGGGCAATAAATGCTGGCCCCAGCTGCGACGTCCACATCCCCTAAATGAATGAAGAACCTAGAAGTGGTTGCACTATTTTGATTATGTTAAACTGAGGTTCCATTAGCCTCCTCAGGCAGATATAAAAAATCCCACAGATCTCAAAGAAATCCTATCTTTTCCCATTGTATCTTGAAAACCTCCATCAAAATCACTCAACTTTATTCCAGGGAATGCAGCTCTAATTCTTGTAATTTTTCCTCATAATTTAACCCTTAGACCAGGAATTATTCTAGTAAATCTACACTGCACACCCAGCAAGGCAATATATCCTTCTGTAAAACTACTCACAGTGACTCCAGGGTTTTGTGTAACTGAATCATGACTGATATCCCCTTGTATTCTAACCCTCGAGGTAAAAAGACCAACACTGCACATGACACTTTGATGTTTTTCTGTACTGTTCAGGATTTGTGGACCTGGAGTCCCAAGTGTCTCTGTCTCCACTGTTGTTGCCTTTTCACTGTTTGGAAAGTCCCTCTTCTATCCTTTTTGGTCTAGAGTGGATGATCCCACATTTGTCTACATTGAAATCCATTTCTGTCTGTTTTAGCCATTCACTTAACCTAGTGATATCTTTTTATAATGTTATCCATACATCCAGAATACCACCTACTGCTTGTGTCATTAGCAAAAATGGATATTGGAATTCTATCTCATCAGTCATTTATAAACACAGTGAATAGCTGAGGCACAACACTGATCTTTGTGGGACACCATTAGATATATCCTGCAATTAGAATACCTGCCCATTATCCTACTGTCACTTTCCTCATAGCCAATGTCCTGACCAGATCAATAGTCTGCCCTCAATTCCTTAAAGCTTCAACTTAACAAACAATACTTTTTATAAGGCACATTATCAAAATACCTTCTGAAAGTCCATGTAAGTAACATCCAGAGTCATTCTCAGTACAATACTTTAGTCTTCTCTTCAAAGATTTTAATTGGGTTTGTCATGCATAACCTATACTTCACAAATCCTGATGGAGTAAAACTCCAAACGAATAACAAGAATAAAGTATTCCAGTGCATTAAAATAATCAGTCAATAAGTCCCAGTCTGAGTGCATATCCTCATCCATGTGTCAAACTTAATCTTGTTAAAAGTTCTTACAGAAAAGGACAAAAATTAGCTCAGGAACTGATTTGTCCTGCACTTAAGGGAATGTAGCTTTCTCTTTGAAAGTATCTAATGGTATTACCGAGACAGGGTAGTTCTCCGTGTTCATCAAACTCTGTTTTCATCAGAATTCTCTGAGAGCAGATTGGTTCTACATTTGGAATAGTTCAAATTTCTTGCTGTAATCTACTACAGATATAAAGTATATAATAAAGTACCTTCAGCTCCCAATTATAGCTCAGTAACTTCCTATCTATGGTTGAGAATTTACTAGAGTTTGTAATTTACTAGAGTTTATAATTCAGAAAAGAGTGACTGAACAACATGAAAACTTTCAGCTGATGAGAGAGAGAGACTGGATTTTCTAACAAATGAGTGTTATTATCTGAGATTAATTTATACGTGTATAATGAAGTGAAATTGAATTGAAATGTTAATCTTCATGTGTTTTCAGGGTAAGTTTGAAATTGCACACGAACATCGATTGCCAGAAACCTGTGACATCAAAACTGAAAGCATAGATGAGTTCACCAGTTCTGTGAGTGAGCAGCAGAATGCAGTTAAAGAAATGGTAAGTGTGAGAAGGCTCGACAAGTGGCTCCTACCGTGAACCCCAGTGACATTCATTTCCTTTTGATCTGATTTGTCAGACTTGATCACGGATATCAGTTAGTAAATACCTGGACCCTGATTTTGAGTCTAGCGTTGGTGGTTGTTCCATCCAGGTAATAGTCATTACCGTTTTCAATGTTAGTGAGTCGAGTGGAAGTGTGGATCAGCTGCGTTTGTTCAGGTAAAATTCACAGTTCAAGTTTGCAGGTTACATCAGCTTCAATGTGGACGGTCATTTTTTTCTAATTTTTATCGAGTTCGAGGCTTTTTCTTGACTTCAACAACTAACTTATGAGGCTATGTGAAGTAATAGAGAAGCACAGCTTCCCATTTGGAGGGGCTGTGGACAGATCAGCACCTCTCGGTAAATAATTTCCACATCTGTGGATTTCCTTATGACTTCAATTTGAAGACTTTGAAACAGGCTGAAGGTTTCTGGGACAGAGTGACAGGAAGTGCTGGTGTCTGAGTGTGATTTTTTCAAGTTGCTTTTTTTTAACCTCTCTCTTTGAGTGCTTTTTGCTGCTCTAGTTAGTCCTGGGGCTAGCTGGGAAGTGAACTGGGGAGCATAAAAAGAAAGTGGCAGTAGACAGCGGGCAGCAGAGTGAGATATAAGGGCTTTGGCTTGTGGGGCTTGGGCGAGAGCAGGCTTAGACACAGTGTGCTACTGGGTTTCCACTGGAATTTACACCTCCAAAGGTGTCCAAGACAATGGCAGGGATTAAGGGAAGACGCCTCACCTGTGTACGGTGTCACATGTGGGAGTTCCTGGAGGCGAGACCTCTCCCGTAAGTCCGTGTATGCGTCAAGTGTTTGGAGCTGCAGCGTCTGAGGGCTCGGGTCAAGCAACTAGAGCGTCAATTGGAAGATGCGTTTTTAGTCAGAGAGAATGAGCAATCACGGAAGGGAGGCAGAATAAGGTGGCGGACCCAGAGCCTAAGGGGGGGGATCCTGACCCTTCCAGGTGGATTACTGTCAGGAAGGGGAAAAAGGAGAGGGGAGACAGTCCAAAGACTTCCCCAGTGGCAGCCCCCCAAAATATCAAGGGCGGAGGGTTAAAAAAAGGCAAGGCACAAGGACCAGAGTACTTCAAAGGGGAGGAATGTGGCTACAAGGGAGATAGTGGTGGGGGATGGGAGGGTTAAAGGAATAGATAGACGCTTCTGTGGTCCAAGGCGGGACTCCAGGATGGTAGTTTGCCTCCCTGGAGCAGGGGTGCAAGATGTGTCGGACAGGGTAGAGGGCATTTTGAAGGGTGAGGGGGCCCAGGCGGATGTGATTATTCACGTAGGAGAGAAGGATGTAGGAAGGAAGAGCAGGGAGGATATACGAAGGCAGTTCAGGGAGTTGGGGGGTAGGCTGAAGAGCAGGGCCTCAAAGGTGGCGATTTCAGGTCTGCTTCCAGGGCCAGGTAATAGCGGAGCCAGGAGAAATGAGATCCTACAGCTGAATGTGTGGCTGAAGGACTGGTGTAGAGCAGAGGGTTTCATATTTGTGGATAACTGGGAATTCTTTGGGAAAGAAGGGCACCTGTATAGAAGGGATGGGGAACACTTGAATGGGAAGGGTGTGAATATCTTAGCTGGGGTGTTTTGGCAGGATTTAAACAAATATGGAGGGGGGGAGGGGCTGAGACCGATAGCTCGGTAGAGAGTGAGATGGGATGTAGACTAAGCTTGGACGAGAAGAGATGCACCAGAGAGAAGGAGGTTCCGAGTGGTCTTGGAGGTCTGGAGTGTGTCTGTTTCAACGCGAGGAGTGTAACGGGAAAAACGGATGAATTTAGGGCCTTAATGTTTGTGAAGAACTTGGATGTGGTGGCAGTGATAGAGACGTGGTTAAAGGAAGGGGAGCAGTGGCAACTGAACATTCCTGGGTATAAGTGTTTCAGGCGTGACAGAGGAGGGTTCAGAAGAGGTGGGGGAGTGGCCTTGTTAGTTAAGGAGAGCGGCCTTGTTAGTTAAGGAGAGCATCACGGCAATGCAGAGGGAGGACAATACAGAGGAGTTAGGAGTGGAGTCGCTGTGGGTGGAGTTGAGGAATAGAAAGGGGGTAATTACTATGCTAGGGGTGTATTATAGGCCACCCAACAGCCCACGGGCAGTTGAAGAAGGCATATGTAAAGACATTTTGGATAGGTGCAGAAAGAACAGAGTCGTTATAGTGGGAGATTTTAATCTCCTGAGGGTGGATTGGAAAGTACCTAGAGCTGGGGGTTTGGATGGGCAGGAATTTGTAAAATGTGTACTGGAAGGATCGTTGGAACAGTATGTGGCTAGCCCGACTAGAGAAGGAGCTATATTGGATTTAGTTCTGAGTAATGAGCCAGGGCAGGTGGTTGATGATGTAGTAGGGGAACATGTGGCTAACAGTGACACAATTCTGTCTACTTTAGGATTCAGATGGAAAAGGATGCTTGTTGCCCTAGGGGCAGGGTGCTGAATTGGGGGAAGGCTAACTATGGTCAGATTAGGCAGGAACTTGGGGATACTGATTGGGAACGGTTGTTTAAGGGTAAGTCCACGCTAGGCATGTGGGACTCTTTCAAGGGAATACTGAAAATGTTGCAAGAGAAGTATGGGCCGGCCAAGAGGAAAGATGGGAAAGGTAGGATTAGAGAGCCGTGGATTATTAGGGATATTGAGGACTTGGTTAGGAAGAAAAGAGAAGTGTATGATAGGTCAAAGCAGCTGGGAACCGAGACAGCATTGAAGGAATATAGAGAGAGTAGGAGGGAGCTCAAACAGGGAGTTAGAAGGGCAAAAAGGGGCATGAAATGATTTTGGCGGATAAGATTAAGAAAAACCCAAAGGCTTTTTATTCCTATGTTAGGAATAAAAGGGTGGTTAGAGGAAAAATGGGACCTCTTAGGGACAGAGGAGGGGAACTGTGCTTAGAGCTCGAGGGAATGGCGGAGATCCTGAATGAATACTTTGCGTCAGTATTCATGAAGGAGAGGGGCTTGTTGACAGCTCCTGTCTCTGAGGGAGCTGTGGACCAGTTGAGGGAAATATCCAAACCGAGGGAGGAAGTGTTAGAGCTTCTAGGTAGTATTAAAATGGATAAATCTCCTGGGCCTCATGGCATTTATCCCAGACTGCTTAGAGAGGTGCGAAGTGAAATTGCTGGGCCTCTGACGCAAATCTTTGTCTCTTCCTTGGACACAGGTGAGGTCCCAGAGGACTGGAGAATAGCTAATGTTGTACCGTTGTTTAAAAAGTGTAGTAGGGATAACCCTGGAAATTATAGGCCGGTGAGTTTGACATTAGTGGTAGGTAAGCTGTTGGAGGGGATTCTTAGAGATAGGATGTATAGGCACTTAGAGCGTTGCGATCTGATTAGGGATACCAGCATGGATTTGTTAAGGGGAGGTCGTGCCTTACAAATCTGGTAGAATTTTTTGAGGAGGTGATAAAATCGGTGGACAAAGGGCGAGCCGTTGATGTTGTCTATTTGGATTTTAGTAAGGCGTTTGACACAGTCCCTCATGGGAGGTTAGTCAAGAAGGTCAAGGCAAATGGGATACAAGGACAGGTAGCTAGATGGATAAGTAACTGGCTTGGTAATAGGAGACAGAGAGTAATAGTGGAAGGGTGTTGCTCTAGCTGGAGGTCGGTCACTAGTGGTGTGCCGCAGGGCTCGGTACTGGGGCCTCTTCTATTTGTAATATATATAAATGACTTGGAAGAGGGAGTAAGTAGAGTGATCAGCAAGTTTGCAGACGATACAAAGATGGCTAGACTTGCGGATAGTGAGGAGCATTGTCAGGCGATGCAGCAGGACATAGGTAGGCTGGTAGCTTGGGCAGACAGATGGCAGATGGAATTCAATCCTGATAAATGTGAGGTGATGCATTTCGGGAGGAAGAATGTATGGGGGAAGTATATGATAAAGGGTAGACCTATTAAGAGTATAGAAACACAGAGGGACCTGGGGGTGCAAGTGAACAAGTCTCTGAAAGTGGCAGAGCAAGTGGAGAAGGTTGTGAAAAAAGCATATAGTATGTTAGCCTTTATAGGAAGGGGTATAGAGTACAAGAGCTGGCTTTTAATGTTGCAGTTGTATAAAACGCTGGTTAGACCTCATTTGGAATACTGCGTCCAGTTCTGGTCGCCTTACTACCGGAAGGACATGGAGACTCTGGAGAGAGTGCAGAGGAGGTTTACCATGATGCTGCCTGGTATGGAAGGTCTGAGTTACGAGGAGAGGTTAGGCAAATTGGGACTGTTTTCCTTAGAAAGACGTAGACTTAGAGGAGATCTGATAGAGGTGTACAAGATTATGAGGGGTATAGATAGAGTAAACAGGGTTAAGCTTTTTCCTAGGATGGACTCAAATAGCACAAGGGGTCATGGGCTTAGGGTGAGGGGGGTAAGGTATAATTTGGATGCTAGAGGGAGTTTTTTCACACAGAGGTTGGTGGGGGTATGGAATGCGCTGCCAAGTAAAGTGGTGGAGGCAGGTACTCTGGAGTTATTTAAGAAATACTTAGATGGGCACATGAACAGAATGGGAATGGAGGGGTATAGAAAACTGATTTAAAATAGGGACATGAGCCTTGGGAGTCCCTGGGAAGTGTGTAAATAGATGATGATATTGATGTACTTGTTTTTATCCTACAGGTGCTTTGCTCCACCTTGTTGTCTAACAAGGGGCAAACACGCGATGGGTCGTGAGAGGGCTGCTCTTGGATTTTTTTCGAGAGTATCCTAGTGCTTCACGTCATTAGTGTACGCTTGACCTGGACCATTTGATGGGCAACACGACAGCTCAGTGACTATCGCTGTGCTGTGCAGATACATGTATTTGGGCCTGTGTCTGTGGGAGTTTGCGCATTCTCCCCGTGCTTGCGTGGGTTTTCTCCGGGTGCTCCGGTTTCCTCCCACATCCCAAAGATGTGCTCTTAGGCTAAGTGGCAAAACAAATTCTCCCTAAATTGTCTCAAATTTGGTTTTTAATCCATTGATCTATAAACATGGACAGGGATTGCGGGTAGAGGTGGGAACATCGGGGTGGCGGCGCGGGCTCGTTGGGCCAAAGGGCCTGTTTCCTGTGCTGTTTTGTTCTTTGTTCTTTGTTTTCTGTGTGTCAGAGACACCTGACTGACTGAAACTCTGGTTTAATACATCCTTCTTCTCCCTACTCTCCAAGCATTTGATCTACACACAACTTGCAAAATGCCACTGAGGCAGCATGGTGGTTAGCACTGCTGCCTCACAGCACTGGGGACCTGGGTTCGATTCCTGGCTTGTGTCATGGCCTGTGTGGAGTTTGCTCATTCTTCTGTGTCTGTGTGGGTTTCCTCCAGGTTTTCTGGTTTCCTCCAGATGCTCTGGTTTCTTCCCACAGTCCAAGGATGTGTGGCTTTGGTGATTGGCTATGTTAAATTGCCCCTTAGCCAGTCCCACTGACACTGTAAATGCATGGGGTTATGGAGATGGAGCCTAGCTGGGATTGTGGTTGGTGTAAACTCAGTGGGCTGAATGGCCTCCTTCTCTCTGTAGGATTTTGCGATTATAATTACCCTATGAAATCTCCATTCAAAGAATTTTACCAAATTTGCATATTAGCTATTTGCTGAAACTTGACATGACTTGTATTTTAATGTGAGCTTCAAAAGGTTTTTAAAAATTGTTTCATTATTGCCTCTGAAGTGGTTTATGTTGGAGTTAACCAAAGAGGAACATGAAGTCTCTGAGCCCTGTGAATAGCTGTCTTTTGCCTCTTCAGGTAATCGCTAACATGGCTGCTGCTCATAAACGGGAAAAGAAGAATGCAAAAAGAAAAGCCAGGAAAGGAATCGTGCTCTCTGCTGCAGAAGAGGGATTTCCAGGCAGCACCGACCCAACAACTAAAAAGCACAAAAAAAGTCACTTTCTTTCTTTCCAAATTGAAACAACGCTGTCCTCTGAACACAATGTGAACGGCAGCATGGCTTGAAAGGGCTTTACTGCAATGTACAATAATGCCCAGGAACTGAGGCAGAGAAATTGTTGGAATGAATCCTCCTTGGAATGTCATCTCATCAATGGATTAGGCAACAGTGAAGAAATCACAATACCAAGCCCCAATGCTTGTCCAGCATGAAACAGTCCAAATGCCAGCTGTGAAGTTAACAATGAACCTGATCAAAACATCTTGCATCAGAATTATTTTATAAATAGGCAGCTGTCAAATGCAAATACTGCGGACGTTGTTCATTCATTAACCATTCGGTTCTTTGTGCTGAGTTTGCTTTACAATTTGCACCGTGTAAATATCTAATACTTGTTAGAATCCATCATTGTAAAATTGAGGTATGCAATAAAAAGTGGTTTAGTAAGTTTGCAGAATTACACTAACTGCTTCAAAAACTGAAATGATTCACAACTTGGCTTAAAAAAGGCACTGAAATCCACCCAACTTTTCCTACCTTGATCCTGAATGGGTGGAATCCACATCAACCACTGTGAACCTTCTCATCTTAATCTGCTGTAGGACAAGTACAGCTAAAAGATGTCAGAGAGATGCAGAGAACAGGCTGTTTGAATTGTGAGGAGTATTTATTTAATGAGGAATACTGATGCTGAAAATTGAACTTGTGTCAGAGTTGGGATCAAACACTCCGCGTTGTCCATGGGAATCAACGTCTTAATGCTGCCCTAACCTTGAGTAAGGTCTTTACCTTGCACTCGGTAGGACATTGGTGCCGATCTCTCATTGCTCCACCCAGGATTTATCCAATCACCTTCCTATTTCTGTGCCTGCCTGCCCCCCCCCCCCGCCACTGGAATTATATGAAAGAAACTAACACTGCACTATCTAAATGCTAATAACACCTAGCTCTACCTCACCACGTCCTCTCTTGAACCTGCCACTGCCTCTACCATCTCCCCCGTGGCTCACTAGGCTCCATTGGCTTTCGGTCTTAATTTTTAAATTCTCAATTTTGTTTTCATATGTTTCCGTGGCCTCAGCTCTCTACCTCTGTAAATTCCTGCAATCCGTAAAGATGTCTGTGCTGGTCTCTTGTGTACCAGTTTTTAATTGTTCTCCCATTGGCAGCCATGCTGTAAGCTCTAGAATTCCTCCCCTGGATCTCTCCACCTCCTTGTTTTTTAATGACTCCTTTGATCAAGCTTTTGGTCATTTACCCTAATATCTCATGTGGTTCATTGTCAAATTCTATTTGCTGATTCTCTTGTGACATGCTTTGGGACCTTTTACTGTATTAAAGATGCTGTATTTCCTGCATCAGTTGTCCCGAGATCCTCTCTGTACAGGTTGACAATTACCATTGAGTTCACTGCAGTTCTGGATTTTAATCAGAATTGTGAAATGCATTAGCCACTGACCACGTTAATTGTATTCCTGATTTTAAATTGAAACAAGTGACAGACACTTCTGTGCTCTTCACATAAGCTTTTTGTGTATTTGTAAGTAAAACAATAATGAAAAGCAGAGAAGATATTTATCCAAGTGTCTTATTTGGTTACTGAATTAGATGTTTGTTAAGTAAATATCTGTCTGTGGAATGCATGTACCCTAATGATTTGTACTATATTTAGTACATGTAGCTCAAACAGTTGTCTCCCATACCTGGGGTTAGTCAGCAGTTTCTATTCGAGCATTGCTTCAAGCTGATGCCAACCAGGAACCACCCAGCCACTTTTTACATTGGACCCCTATGTTCAACTGACCTTCAGAGATGAAAGTGGGCTCCAGAGGGGAAAGCCAGGCATCTAAGCAACTGCACCATTTTATTTCTGCAAAAGGATATTTTAAAGATTGTAACTCAAACTGGTAAAGATCAAGCACTCAGTTAAGCCTACTCTGCTATAAATCTACATAGCCATAGAATCATAGAGGGTTACAGCATGGAAGCAGGTCCTTTAGCACAACTTGTCCATGTTGCCCCTTTTAACCCTGAAGCTGGTCCCAATTGCCTGCGGTTGGCCAATATCCCTCCATACAATCAACAGTGAGAAATAAAATATAAAATTGGGAAAATCCTTCAAATAATTTTGTGCACGTGTACATGCATATGCATACACACACACATCTCTGCTCCCACCCTGTGCATGAGACGGTCCTTGGTATTTGTGCTGGTGATTCAATTAGTTCTGCTCTTTTCTTATAGTACTGTTTAAAAATAAATCCTTCATGTATCCAATTCCTTTTTAACAACACAGCGCAGGCAGTGCATTCCAGATCACAATTGCATAATTTTTCATCATTCTCTGATCAAAGACATTTGAGAGATTGGGGAGTCCATTTAGTCACCTACCTTACAGATACCATCATATAAGAGCAACACTAAATGTGTTAGAAACAGCCCAGCAAAGGTTTACTAGACTAATATCAGGAATGGGTGGGTTGTCTTATGAGGAAAGGTTGGAGAAGTTAGGTTTATATCCATTGGAGTTTAGAAGGAGTAAGAGACCACTTGATTGAAACCTTTAAGATCCTGAGGGGTGTTGACAGAGTAGATGAACTAGAGGTTGCTCATTTAAGATAAAGATGAGATTTTTCTACTTGAGATCTTGAGTTTCTGGAATTCTTCCTCATGAGGCGTTGGAAACTTTTAGGGCAGAGCTAGATTTCTGATAAATAAGTGGATGAAAGATTATCAGGATAGATAGGAATGTGGGGTTGATATTACAATCAGATCAGTCATGTTCTTACTGAACAGTGGAGCAGGCTCGAGGGACTGAATCGAACCTGGGTCCCTGGCACTGTGAGGCAGCAATGCTAATCACTGCGCTGCCTTGATATTAAGGAACCCATGTATTTGCAAGCGGGTGAACGAGGCAAGGGTTTGTAGTAGTCTTGCTCCCAACTGAATTAAAGAAAATACTCCGCAGATACAAACCTGGATCACTGCTGAAAATGCTGTCAATGTTTCAACTTTTTGAATAGAAAGTCCCTGTGTTTATGTAGCACCTTTCACATCTTCTGGACTTGCCAAACTGCTTTATAACTGCTGTTGTGCTAGAAAATGACGTGCTAAGAAATCCCACCCAAAGATCTTTTAACGTTTATTACAGATTGCAACCAAGCAGCAAGTTTCCAAAATGAAGACTGAGAAATTACAGGAAAGTACATTAGAGCATAAGAAATAGGAGCAGGAGTAGGGTATATAGCCCCTTGAGCCTGCCCCACCATTCAATAAGATCATGGCTGATCTATAATGGTTCAGTACCACTTTCCCGCTTTCTTCCAGTAACCCTTAATTCCCTTGTCAATTAAAAACCTATCCACGCTTGACTTAAATATATTCAGTGAGGAAGCCTCCACCACTTCAACAGGCAGAGAATTCCAAAGATTCACCACTCTTTGAGTGAAGAAATTCCTCAGCAACTCTGATCTGAACTGTCCCCACCACCCCCCAATCTTGAGGTTGTGCCCTCTAATCCTGCTATCTTTGCTAAGTGGGAAAAGTCTCTCAACCTCTACCCTATCCATCCCCTTCATTATCTTATATGACTCTATAAGATCCCCTCTCAGCCTTCTAAACTCCAAAGAGTACAAACCTAGCCTATTCAGTCTCTTCTCATAATCCAACGCCCTCATCTCCGGTATCAGCCCAGTGAACCTTCTGTGAACCTTCTCTGCACCTTCCCCCCCCCCCCCAACACACACAGGCCAATATATCCTTCCTCGAACGCAGCGACCAAATCTGCACACACTACTCCAGCTGCGGCCTCACCAACACCCTATACAGCTGCAAAAGTACCTCCCTACTTTTATATTCTATCCTCCTACCTATAAAGATTAACATTGCATTCACCTTCTTGATCACCAAAGCTCATTGCAATTTTGGTAGATGAATAATAAGGCTGAATAGTGGGGCTGTTTTGCACATTGAAAGAGCAACCCAATTATTCTCTGCCCTCCAATTGCCCTTCAAATTTTCCCCTTTCAAATCCCTTTAGTTGGATTCTACATCAAAGTTTGGTGGTTGGAAAGTGCCAAATTATTGATCTCTGCTGAGGATCAGAGGCTATGTTGACTTATCCCTCAGTGACCTATTCGACCATGGTTGCATTCTCTCCTTTACTGATCAGAGTTTGTACAAAGATGAGTTACATTTCTCATTACTGCATGATGTCTATCCAAACTGATACATGAACTCCATCTGCATCCTCTGATCACTTCTAATGCAACACACAAAGCTACATCTGGAATTTAGTTTCAAGCTCTCAATGTATGAGTAGATTAGAATTTTGCAGAATAAATCAAGTAAGAGACAGAATTGAGGCAAGGCAAGGCACTCGACTGACCTTCCCCAATGTACATACAAACATAAAAATTTTGAACAGGAGAAGACCATTCAGCCCCTCACGCTTACTCTGCCATTCAGTAAGATCATGGCTGACCTGATGTTATCTCAACCCCATATTCCTGCCTACCCCGATAACCTTCCACTCCCTTGTTAATCGTGGCTCCATCTAGATTAGAGTTAAAAATATTTATAATAACACACGAAGCCCAACTGAAAAAGAACATAGTTCATTTACAGAATGCAAAGTGAAACCATTACCATGGGATAGACCCACTAATCCCTGTTTGGACGAGTAATTTGGCAGGCCCAATCCTGGGTCTATCTTATAAAAGGCTCTGGTACTGAGCTATAGCTGGGCAAGTCATTTCCTGTTATCAGGGGAATTCATACTCAAAAAGCCCCACAGAGAGATTGATCAGTGATTCCTTGTGGATCTTATGGAGTTATCACAATTATTCAAAGACTTTGCTTTCATTACCTTTTGAGAAAGAGAGTTCCAGAGTGTATGATGAACTCAGAGTGTCTACAACAGACACTTTTAAAAGATTTGAGCTAACCCTTTTCTTGATTTGATTTATCATTATTACATGTATTAGGATACAGTGAAAAGTATTGTTTCTTGTGTGCTAAATTGACAAAACACACCGTTCATAGAATATATAGGGGAGAAGGAAATAGTTTTATAGTCATAGCTATGGTATGAAGATCAACTTAACATATAGTAGGTCCATTCAAAAGTTTGAAGGCAGCAGGAAATTAGCTGTTCTTAAATTGGTTCGTCTATGATCTTAGACTTTAGTATCTTTTTCCCATCAGAAGAAGGTGGAAAAGAGTACATATGGGGTGCATGAGACCCTTGATCATTTTGGTTGCTTTTGCGAGGTAGCAGGAAGTGTAAACAGAGACAATGGGTGAGAGGCTGGTTTGAGTGATGGACTAAGCTTCGTTCATGACCTTTTGTAATTTCTTGCAGTCTTGGTCAGAGGAGCTGCCATACCAAGCTGTGATATATCCAGAAAAGATGTTTTCTATGGTTCATCTGTAAAGATTGGAGAGAGTCATAGTGGACACACAAAATGTCCTTAGCTTACCGAGAAAGTAGAGAAAGGAACACACGAGAATGATAAGGAGTGGGGTAGCTTGATCTTGGTTTCAGACAAAGCTTGAAGGCCAAAGGGCCTGTACAGTGCTGAACTGTTGTATGTTTCTATGTAGAATTTGGTGGATTTTCTTAACTATAGTGTCGGCAGGGTTGCTGCTGATCTGGACTCCTAGAAACCTGAAGCTCTGGACCATTTCCACTTCATCACCATTGGTATGTCCTCCACTATGCTTCCTAAAGTCAATGTTTATCTCTCTTGTTTTACTGACATTGAGGGAGAGATTATTGTTGCCACACCACTTCTCTATTCCCTGTCCTCCATTTTGTTGTCATTTGAGATCTGACCCACTATGATGATGTTATCAGCAAACTTGAAAATCAAGTTGGAGAGGAAGTTGGCCACACAGTCATAAGTGTATAAAGAGTTTGGTAAGGGACTGAGGACACAGTTTTGTGGGACATTGGTATTGAGGATGATTGCAGTCTGTGGGTTAGGAAGTCTAGGATCCAGTTGCAGAGCGAGCAGCCAAGCCCCAGCCCTGGAGTTTGGAGGTGAGTTTTGTTGGGATAATGATGTTGAAGGTTGAGCTGTTGTCAATAAATAGGAGTCTGACATAAGTCTTCTTGTTATCTTTGTGGATGACAGTGTTATTCGCAGATTCACTTAGGAGTCTTGTACCTAGAGACCTGACCATCTCGATCCAATGGATGTCACCAGTGGTACATGCTGGTGGATGTTTTTGGATTGCCATAGTTCAGGGATCTAGGAATGGAGTCTGTGATGTTGCATTCAAACCATGCCTAATAATGGAAATTGGGAAATGCCTCCTTTCTCTTTGCCAGTTATCAGTAGCTTTCCAGTACTGTAGACCACTTGCTGATTGATCAGTCCCAGAGTTTGAGGATAGTTGGGCTGTGGAGCTTTGGATTTTGGGGGTGAGGGTGAAGTGCTGCAAAAGTGCCCCAAGGGTGGATCTACATAAAATATTACATTATGATGTGAATGCATTAATTAATATCTATTCTTAGCATTGTGTTGATTTAAAATAGCAAATAAGTGAGCTAAGAGCACAGAAAAGAGCATTTGAGTCTAACATGACAAATTAGTTACTGTAAAAGAAAAATTGTTAGAGCTAAGGGACAGGTAGAGTTTGAAGATGTGCTGATCATTCCCATGACAACCCTTTCAATTACAGCAGTAAGATGGATAGAAACTCAAGATGTTTGGTTGTTATATTGATGTGTTGGGGGTCACACAGCTGTGCTTCTCCAGATCATAAGTGCTTAACCTTGATTGAATTGGCGTCTGGAGTATTATTTCAATAATGGAAAGCTTTTAGTCTTGGAATGTGTGAGCTAAAACCTTTTTCCCTAAAAAAATCATGTGACACTTGGGAGCTGCCACTCACCCAATGATTACAGAATCATATCACTGCACAGCAAGAGGCCATTCAGCTCATTCTAGGTTCTCTACACTAATTCCATTTCTCTGTTCTGTCCTCTATCCTTTTACATTCTTCCTTTACAAATCATTTATTCAATTCTTTCTCAAATACAATTCAGCTATGATGCCTGTAGACCTATAAATTTTATATTCAAATATCACTTAGAAGTTTTCCCCAGGGTGGAAGAGCCAATTACTAGGCTGCATAGATTTGAGGTGTGAGGGACAAGGTTTAAAAGAGATCTGCGAGGAAGCTTTTTTTACACAGAAGATGATGGATGCTTGGAACTCGCTACCGGAGAGGGTATGGAAGCAGATACAATAGTGATTTTTAAGAGGCATCTTGACAAAAATTGGAATAGGATGAGAAGAGTGATATGGTCCCCAGAAGTGTAGGAAGTTTTAGTTCAGTTGGGCAGCATGGTCGGAGCAGGTTTGGAGGGCTGAATATTGGGATTTTCATGGTAACTTCACTGTAGTGTTAATGTAAGCTTACTTGTGACACTAATAAACTGGAACTCCTGCAACATATGAATTCTATGACCTGGCTGTGGTTGCTCTCAAAGCCAAGCATCTTTTTTTTCTCTGCTGATCCTACAAAGCTGCCGAGTGTGATATTCACTGAGCATCTAAAATGGATTCCTCCATCCACGTCCCCATAGCAATGTGAAACACATCAGCATTTATCTATAGATCCAAGGTTAATTTGCTATCGTTGATTCTGATTCCCATTTATCTGACAAGGAAATGGTCATTGTTATAGTTATGGTCCTAGCTGATGTTACTTCTGGACAGTCACTTCCCAGAGCAGAGCCACAGCTCGATACATCATAATTCTTTTGTTTTAGAATACACAGTAATTAGAGTTGGAGGATTGTCGATTAACTTCTAATAAAAGAATAAAACAATAAAAGATTAACTATAATGCACTACTCCTTCACCCCAATTATACCTTTAGAGGTGTACACAGATTTGTAAGGATAACACAAGTTACAAAATATATCATATTCTCTAATGTTCTTGATAAGTACACAGTCCATGTAAACCAACAAGTCAACTATAGTCAGATACACCAATCTGTGACAAAGTGATGGATGCCACCCAATATTATTTCTGTAGATTTCTCATCAAATCCATCCAGATGCTTGTCACATTGAGCCAAGTGGGCTCACTGGAATTTTGACTTTCACATAACGGCTTCCAAGCTTTGCTATCAAAGGACATCCCTTGGAATCTACTCCTAAATAATGCCTTCCCTCTGATACCTTTACCAAGGATCCAAATCCAGGATTTCAACCCATCCTTTCAGTATTCCTCTGCCATGGATCACCATGAGCATTCAAGCTTCCACACAATCTCTCAGATACCCAACCACGCCAACAGAACACCACTGCTTCACAGGTTGCATTAGGACTGAATGCTAAGGTACATCTTAGTTTTCTTAAAGCTTGTAAGTGCTTTTATGAAATAAATCCTTAATTCTAATGTAGGCAATATTTAAAATGAAACTAAATTGATGACTTGCAGGCATCTCTGTCAAGTATGAAGCCAAACTGAAGTTTTAGCTCTTTCTTAGCACACAAATACTGATATACAAATTCAACTAGAACTCATTCCTTATTTCTAATATCTACAATACTAATATAAATTGTTTAAATTATCCCTATTTCCTAAAAGTTTACATTACAACTGTTTGGAACTTGGTAACTTCAATACTTCTCTGGGACTTTGGGAGACTCAAAGTTTACTCATTTCAAAGCTAGAGATTGTTGTCATTGTCTTCAAGCATAAATACCTGCACGTTTTTCTCAGCAAAACAATCTAGGTCTTCCTTTTATCTCTAACAATCGAACGACAAAAACAGACTGCAGGATAGGTCATATGACACAATGATTCATTCTAAATAATTTAGGTGGATTGGCCATGCTAAATTGATCCTAGTGTCAGGGGGATTAGCAGGGTAACTGTTATTGGAGGAAAGCCTGGGTGGAATTGTAGTTGGTGCAGACTTTCCGTACTGTAGGGATTCTATGGTTCTAAAGTTAAAGCTACAGTCGCAAATGATAATAATCTTATACAAACTTCACAATTGTAGCAATAGCTTTAGTCTCAGTAGGCACATTTTTGGTGAAATATACTCTCTTAACTCTGCTTAAAAAAAAAATTGCCTTTTAACTTATCTTATGCTAATCCTCAATTTAATCCTAACAGAAAGGAGCTTTTGGCTCTATCTCTGAACATTATGGATTAAAATGTATTTTAAATTCGTTCAGTTTTTTCCAAAAACACTGGCATTGAAAAGCTGGTGTGAGTGAAAGTGAATAGGAAGCTGTTGAATTGTTGTATAAATCCAAATGACCCAAGAGAAGGAAAGGTGTAGTCCACCTGGGCTGGTCTATAGGTGACTCTTGTCCTGTGACAATTTAGTTGATGCTTAACTGCCCTCTAAAGTGACGGTGCTACATCAGGGTAATAAATCTCAGTCATGCCGACATTGACCACGTCCTGAGAATGAATTTTAACTCAATTGAAAAGAAAATGATGAAATGTAATTAAAAATATTACTTGTATTGAACAAAATGCTAGTCCCAGTGAAACTAATTAAACAAAATAGATTCTCCGAAGAGGGGAGAACAAATAAAATAATCCTTTGAAGTGCTTCTTTGTAGTCTTGTGGAGCTTAGTTTCTCTGATGTTTAAATAAGTCAGAGATGTTTACAGCACAGAAACAGGCCCTTCAACCCAACTTGTCCATGCTGCCTTTTTTTTAAAACCTCTAAGCTAGTCCCAATTGTCTACATTTGGCCCATATCCCTCTATACCAATCTTACCCATGTAACTGTCTAAACTCTTTTTAAAAGACAAAATTGTACCCACCTTTACTAATATCTTTGGCTTCTTGTCCCAGACACTCACCGTTCTCTGCGTGAAAAAACTGCCCCTCTGGACACTTTTGTATCTCTCCCCTCTCACTTTGAACCTATGCCCTCTTGTTTTAGACTCCCCTACCTTTGGAAAAAGATATTGACTATCTAGCTCTCTGTGCCTCTCATTATTTTATGGACATTTACAAGGTCATCCCTCAGCCTCCTACGTCCAGAGAAAAAACTCCCAGTCTATCCAGCCTCTCCTTATAACTCAATCCATCAAATCCCGGTAACATCCTAATAAAGTATGTGGTCGCATGTGAAGTTAAATGAACTACAGCTCCAAATTAAACATTTCTAAATTTGCCTAGCGCAGATATTGAGTCATCCACAAAACTGGATTCTTATAGATTATGTTCAGCCAACAGCGCTTAACATTTATGGATAGGAGTGAAAGAAATATCTTATTTCAGTTAAATGTATCACATAATTTCTTTAACTGATTAAATTATTTGCTAACAACTGCAGTGTTAGTTACAGGCCTAATTTAGTTCTGTTAAAGTAAATTTAATGGAATGAAAGTGGATTTTTCATATAGTGACAGAACAGAACTTAACACTACATTTTTAAAAGCAAAATACTGTGGATACTGGAATCTGAAACAGAAACAGAAAATGCTGGAAAATCTCAGCACGTCTGACAGCATCTGCGGAGAGAGGATAGAACTAATGTTTTGAGTCTGAACCACTCTTCATCAAGGCTGTATATTTTTATATTTTATATTATGCTATTTCTTAAGTTTAAACTGGACCTATTGGCTGATCAAAAGTCATTAAGACAGCCAACCTCTGACTCAGAGTCACTAGAACAAAATAAGTCACCTCTCAGTTTCAGAAATGTCACATCTTGTTATATCTGAGGAGCTTTTAATAGACCACCTGAACACCACACAGGCCAACTTCAAAGGGAGCTACATGAAGGCCATTTGCATCTGATAGGCCAAGTTTGCCGAGGGATACAAAGAGTCTACTAAACCTCTCAAACATTTCGTTTAACCCCTAATGGGAGAGATATTAGCAGCCCTGAAAACCAAATCAAAATCAGATACAAATCTGTTGTTGAAGATCTAGTGGAGAGGTAAGGTCACATGACCCAGACTCTAGCTTGTTCAACAATATTGCCTTCCTGAGCTGTAAGCCAGTGGGGAGGTCATTCGGCCCATTGTGTCTGCCTTCCTGAGCTGTAAGCAGTCTGCTGCATTTGACTAGCAGACCATGTGGAGCAAAACTTTTAAAATTTCAAATTTTGTAGCCATCTTGTCTTTAAAAAAGTGACACTAGCTAATATCACAAGAACCTTACAATTTAAAATTGTACATATGCAAGATCTCACCTACAGTTCAGATGTCATATTTTTTATGTTCCTATTCTGAGGATTTGATTTATTATTGTCATATGCATTGGAGAAAGTATTGTGAAAAGTATTGTTTCTTGCATGCTATACAGACAAAGCATACCATTCATAGAGTCCATAGGGGATTAGGAAAGGAGAGGGTGCAGAATCTGAGGCTATATAAGGCTCTGATCAGAGTCCATTTGGAATATTGTGAGCTCTGTATCTAAGGAAGGATGTGCTGGTCGGAAAGGATCCAGAGGAGATTCACAACAGCGATCTCTGGAATGAAGAGCTTGTCGTATGAGGAACAGTTGTGGACTCTGGTCTACTTGTTAGAGTTTAGAAGGATGAGAGGGGAATCTTATTGAAACTTATAAGATATTGCGAGGCCTGGATAAAATGGACACGGAGAGGATGTTTCCACTTTTAGGAAAAACTAGAACCAGAGAGCACAATCACAGGCTAAAGAGGCGATCCTTTAAAACAGAAATGGCTCTGGAATTTCTTCAGCCAGAGAGTGGGGAATGTGTGGAATTCTTTGCTGCAGAAGGACAGGTCATTGAGTGTCTTTAAGACAGAGATAGACAGGTTCTTGATCAATAAGGGGATCAGGGGTTATGAGGAAAAGGCAGGAGAATGGGGATGAAAAAAATATCAGCCATGATTGAATGGCAGAGCAGACTTGATGGATTGAATGGCCTAATTCTGCTCTTATGTCTTATGGTTTTATAATATTACATTTTCTTGAGTTTTTGCACTGTAATTATAGCCAATGGAATACTTTTGCACTGTAGTCATTGCTGGAAACAGATTGTGAGAAACTGAACTGGACCAAGCAGAGAAAAATTGCAAGAACAGGCTTGGGGTCTTGTAGTGGATAACTCAGTTCTTGACTCCCCAAAGCCTGTTCATCATTTACAAGGAGCAAGTCAGAAGTGTGACGGAATTCTTTCTCTCTACTTGATGAGTGCAATTCCAACACTCAAGAAGCTCAAAACCATCCAGCCTGCTTGATTGGCATCTCTCTTACAAATATTCACTCCCTTCACCATTGATACAGTGGCAGAAGTCTGTACTAATAACAAGATTCACTTGTACTCACCAGCACTCATTAGATAGCACATTCCAAATCCACATCTGCTACCATCTAGAAAGGCAAGAGCAGCACATACATAGGAAGCCTCCAAGCCACTCATCATCCTGACTTGGAAATTTATCACTGTTCCTTCACTGTTGCTAGGTCAAAATCCTGGAACTCTCTCCCTAACCACACAGTGGGTGTATGTACACCTCATATACTGCAGATGCCCAAGAAGACATCTTATCACCACCTTCTCAAATGCAATTAGGGAAGGGCAATAACAAGTGGCTGAACCAGCAATGTCAATATCCATAGACATAGGAGCAGAATTAGACCATTCATAGAGTCATAGATGTTTACAGCAGGGAAACAGGCCCCTCGGCCCAACTTGTCCATGCTGCCTTTTTTTTTAAACCCTAAGCTAATCCCAATTGCCTACATTTGGCCCATATCCCTCTGTACTCATCTTATCCATATAACTGTCCATTTTTAAAAGACAAAATTGTACCTGCCTCTACTACTATCATGACAGTGTGTTCTAGACACTCACCACTCTCTGTGAGAAACAATTGCTCCTCTAGACACTTTTGTATCTCTCCCCTCTCACCTTAAACTTAAACCCTCTAGTTTTAGATTCCCCTACCTTTGGGAAAAGATATTGACTACCTAGCTGATCTATGCCCCTCATTATTTTATATACCTCTATAAGATCACCTCTCAGCCTGCTACGTTACAGAGAAAAAAGTCCCAGTCTATCCAATCTCTTTTTATAATTAAAATTATTAAGTCCCTATAGCATCTTAGTAAATCTCTCCTGCACTCTTTCTAGTTTAATAATATCCTTTCTGTAAGAGGGTGACCAGAACTGTACACACTTCGGCCCATTGTGTCTGCTCTGCCATTCAATCATGGCTAATGTGGTACTCATCTCCATTCTCTTGCCTTCACCTTATAACTCTTGATCCCCTTATAGAACATAGAACATTACAGCGCAAAACAGGCCCTTCGGCCCTTGATGTTGCGCCGACCAATTAAGAAAAAGCAATGACCCTCTAACCTAAACCATTCCCTTTTCATCCATAAACCTATCCACTGACCACTTAAACGCCACCAAACTTGGCGCATCTACAACTGCAGCAGGCAGGGCATTCCATACCCTAACCATCCTCTGGGTAAAGAACCTACCTCTGACATCCGTCTTATAACTACCACCCCTTAATTTAATGCTATGTCCCCTCGTGCTAGCTTTCTCCATCCGAGAAAAAAGGCTATCACTGTCCACCCTGTCTAATCCTCTGATCATCTTATATGTTTCAATCAGGTCTCCTCTTAGTCACCTTCTTTCTAATGAAAACAACCTCAAATCCCTCAGCCTCTCCTCATAAGACCTTCCCTCCATACCAGGTAAATTATTGATCAAGAACCTATCCACCTCTGATTTAAAGACACTCAATAACCTGGCTTCCACAGTTCTCTGTGGCAATGAGTTCCACAGATTCACCACCCTCTGGCTGAAGAAATTCCTCATCTCAGTTTTAAAGGATCGTCCCTTCACTCTGAGGTTGTGCCCTCTGGTTCTAGTTTTTCCTACTAGTGGAAACATCCTCTCCAAGTCCACCCTATCCAGACCTAGCAAATATCCCGTAAGTTTCAATAAGATCCACCCTCATCCTTCTAAACTCTATTGAATACAGACCCAGAATCTGCAATCGTTCCTTATATGACAAATCTTTTATTCCTGGATCATTCTTGTGAACCTCCTCTGAGTGAATAAAGAAAAACAGTAACTAATTTACACACTGCAATTTCTGACAAACAGCAAAGTGATAAATGGCCATCCATTGTTGTGATATTGGTTGAAAAATAAACATGTCAGGATGTTGCAGACTGCTCTCCTCCTCGTCTTTAGGTTATATCTTGCAAGATATTCTACATCCTCCTGGTGGACTGACATGCCTCTTTTTAAAGTAATATTAAACCTACAAATTTCTGAAGCAGTTCGAGAAGGTGGACACCCAGAGACTGTTTCCATTGGATAGGGAAATATAAAATATGGGGCCGCAGTCTCAGGCTAATAATATCGGACTGAGAGGAGGAGAAATTCCTTCATTTAGAAGATTGAGCATGTTTGCAATTCTCTACACCAGAGGCTTGTAGATGCCCCTTCATTGAATACAATTAAGACCGGATAGACAGATTTTTGGTCTTTCTGGGAATCAAAAGATATAGGGAATGGGCGGGAAAAGGAAATTTATAGTTTATTTATTTGTCACAAGTAAGACTTAAATGAGGTTACTGTGCAATTCCCTTAGCTGTCAAATTCCAGCACCTGTTCGGGTTATTGCATCTAACCAGCACAACTTTCAGACTGTGAGAGGAAACAGAGCACCTGGAAGAAACCCACACAGACATGGGGAGAATGTGCAAACTCCACACAGACAGTAACCTAAGCTAGGAATCAAACCCAGGTTCTTGGTATTGTGAATCAGCAATGCTAACCACTGTGCTACCATGCTGCCTGCTAGTTGAGTTGAATTGAAGCCCAAGATCAGCAATGACCAATTAGAATGGCGGAATGGGTTTGATGAGCCACGTTGTCTCCTCCTGCTCCTGATTCTTGTGCTCAAAAGACAGTGCCGAACATCCTCACTAGCACAATGTGACTATCAACCTGATTCCTTTTCCACATCCTTGTGTCTTGGAGGTGAGAGTGGTGTATCACTGAGTCAAAATGACACCTTAAATAAACATGTGACATAATAGGCTTAAAGGTGACTTATATGCTGAGAGCTGTCCACTGGGATAAAGGGAAGGAAAGACTGAGTGTGCGGCATTGCTTGTTATTTCATTCAGTTCAGTGGCGAGTGTGACGAGCCCGAGAATCCAACGATGGAAGCCTCACTACTGGCTGATCATTTTGCGGCCCCCTCCCCCCAGCACCACCCCCTCCTTGTGATGTGAGGCTGTCCTCCCATGGCTGTATTATGGTCACCTAGTGACAAGGAGAAACAGATCAGCTCTGTACTTATCCAAACTGTGCTAATGTTGCAATGAATGGTGTCATATTGAGATTCTCAAATCACCAAAGCCAAGCAGCAAAGGAACACCTGACCACATGGAATCCAGAGAATGGACATTCTAAATATTTATTTTGTCCCATGTTGAGTATGATTTTTTTTTCTTTTGGATCAGTTTGTGTACAGTGAAAACATTAAAATAAATTTATCAGTAATCTGTTAGGAGGAACACTAGGTGCTGCTAATCTCTTCAATATTTCAGGTCCAGCAAGCAGCATTCGAGATGAAGAAGCACAGCATCATGGACACTGTACTGCACCATCTGAACAATATGGAAAAAGCACAGGAAACAACCTTCATTGACCACAGCATGGTGATGGAACAACACACTCATGGGCTTTGAAAAAAGGAAACCTGTAGTATAAAACTACTTTCTATTACAAAGCATTTTTTAAGAAAGTTCGGTACATAAAGGAAAGCTCATTGCCAATTGGGATTAGCTTAGTCGCTAAAAGAAAGGGCAGCATGAACAAGTTGGGCTGAAGGGCCTGTTTCTGTGCTGTAAAGCTCTATGATTCTAAGATTACATGCAGACATCTCAAGGTGTGGATGTTCTACAGGGTGGCCATTGCACAACAAAGTAATTCACAACCTCAAGTCCCAAGACAGTTTTAAAATTCAGATTGATTACAAAAACACAAAATAAATTCAGAAACCCATGTTTTTATTTCACAATTCATCAGAAGGTTAGAGTATAAAACTGCTTTCTATTACAAAGCATTTTTTAAAAAGGTCCAGCACATAAAGGAAAGCTTATTACTGAAGCAGTTGTGTCTCAGTTGGCCATGATGTGGAGATGCCAGTGTTGGACTGGGGTAAACACAGTAAGAAGGAGCAGAGCTCTGAAACCTAATGGCATTTGCTACCAAATAAACCTGTTGGATTTTAACTTGGTGTTGTGAGACGTTTTACTCAGTTGCCACCAGGAGGTGCACTTGTGCTACGTGGCAGGCAATCCTTCAATTTGCTTTCCTCTCTGGAGTAAAGCTACACTTTACACTGAGTATCCCAGCTTCTGGGCAACTTTGCAAATTTAACAATTGTGCATTTGTGAATAAGAACTGGCATCTAGCATTTCAACACCTAGCACAGAGTGATTCCAAAATAACTATTTCCCCCTGAATGTCAGTGCAGAAACTGCGTACACAAATCTCTCTAAGTTTTAAGATTTGCAGCACTGAGTCTAATATGTGTTCCCTTAAACTGTTATTCATCTAAAATATATATCTTATAGATGAATCTTTGGCAGTGATCCCACAACATCCACCGCCTAGAAGGTCAAGGATAGTAGGTATATGGGGACAGTACTGTTCCAATTCATAGAATCCCTACAGTGCAGAAGAGGCCATTCAACCCATCGAGTCTGCACTACCTTTTTGAGAGTATCTTACTCAGGCCCTTTCCCCCACTTTATCCCCATAACTCTGCACATTTCCAATGTCCAATCCACCTAATCTGTACATCTTTGGACTTTGGTCTATGGGAGGAAACCGAGTGAACATAGAGAAAACATACAAACTCCACACAGTTACCCAAGGCTGAAATGATCACACTGATAATTATCACAGTGATCATTTACAATAACTCAAGTAGGAACATGGGCCTTAATTTAATGGCATCCAAATTATGGCAGCTCCCCCTCAGCACTGACCCTCTGACAGCGCGGCACTCCCTCAGTACTGACCCTCTGACAGCACCGCACTCCCTCAGCACTGACCCTCTGACAGTGCAGCACTCCCTCAGCACTGACCCTCTGACAGTGCAGCACTCCCTCAGCACTGACCCTCTGACAGTGCGGCACTCCCTCAGCACTGACCCTCTGACAGTGCGGCACTCCCTCAGCACTGACCCTCTGACAGTGCAGCACTCCCTCAGCACTGACCCTCTGACAGTGCGGCACTCCCTCAGCACTGACCCTCTGACAGTGCGGCACTCCCTCAGCACTGACCCTCTGACAGTGCGGCACTCCCTCAGCACTGACCCTCTGACAGTGCGGCACTCCCTCAGTACTGACCCTCTGACAGTGCGGCACTCCCTCAGCACTGACCCTCTGACAGTGCGGCACTCCCTCAGCACTGACCCTCTGACAGTGCGGCACTCCCTCAGCACTGACCCTCTGACAGTGCGGCACTCCCTCAGCACTGACCCTCTGACAGTGTGGCACTCCCTCAGCACTGACCCTCTGACAGTGCGGCACTCCCTCAGCACTGACCCTCTGACAGTGCGGCACTCCCTCAGCACTGACCCTCTGACAGTGCGGCACTCCCTCAGCACTGACCCTCTGACAGTGCGGCACTCCCTCAGCACTGACCCTCTGACAGTGCGGCACTCCCTCAGCACTGACCCTCTGACAGTGCGGCACTCCCTCAGCACTGACCCTCTGACAGTGCGGCACTCCCTCAGCACTGACCCTCTGCAGTGCGGCACTCCCTCAGCACTGACCCTCTGACAGTGCGGCACTCCCTCAGTACTGACCCTCTGACAGTGCGGCACTCCCTCAGTACTGACCCTCTGACAGTGCGGCACTACCTCAGCACTGACTCTGACAGTGTGGCATTCGCTCAGTACTGACCCTCTGACAGTGCGGCACACCCTCAGTATTGACCCTCTGACAGTGCGGCACTCCTCAGCACTGACTCTCTGACAGTGTGGCACTCCCTCAGCACTGACTCTCTGATAGTGCGGCACTCCCTCAGCACTGACTCTCTGACAGTGTGGCACACCCTCAGCACTGACTCTCTGACTGTGTGGCACTCCCTCAGCACTGACTCTCTGACAGTGCGGCACTCCCTCAGCACTGACCCTCTGACAGTGCGGCACACCCTCAGTACTGACCCTCTGACAGTGCAGCACTCCCTCAGCACTGACCCTCTGACAGTGCGGCACTCCCTCAGCACTGACCCTCTGACAGTGCGGCACTCCCTCAGCACTGACCCTCTGACAGTGCGGCACTCCCTCAGCACTGACTCTCTGACAGTGCGGCACTCCCTCAGCACTGACTCTCTGACAGTGTGGCACTCCCTCAGCACTGACTCTCTGACAGCGCGGCGTTCCCTCAGCACTGACCCTCTGTCAGTGCAGCACTCCCTCAGTACTGACTCTCTGATAGCACGGCACTCCCTCAGCACTGACTCTCTGACAGCGCGGCGTTCCCTCAGCACTGACCCTCTGTCAGTGCGGCACTCCCTCAGTACTGACCCTCTGACAGTGCCGCACTCCCTCAGCACTGACCCTCTGATAGTACGGCACTCCCTCAGCACTGACTCTCTGACAGTGCGGCACACCCTCAGTACTGACCCTCTGGCAGTGCGGCACTCCCTCAGCACTGACCCTCTGACAGTGCGGCACTCCCTCAGTACTGACCCTCTGACAGTGCGGCACTCCCTCAGCACTGACCCTCTGACAGTGCGGCACTCGCTCAGTACTGACCCTCTGACAGTGCGGCACTCCCTCAGTACTGACCCTCTGACAGTGCGGCACTCCCTCAGCACTGACCCTCTGACAGTGCGGCACTCCCTCAGCACTGACCCTCTGACAGTGCGGCACTCCCTCAGCACTGACCCTCTGACAGTGCGGCACTCCCTCAGCACTGACCCTCTGACAGTGCGGCACTCCCTCAGCACTGACCCTCTGACTGCGGCACTCCCTCAGCACTGACCCTCTGACAGTGCGGCACTCCCTCAGCACTGACCCTCTGACAGTGCGGCACTCCCTCAGCACTGACCCTCTGACAGTGCGGCACTCCCTCAGCACTGACTCTCTGACAGCGCAGCGTTCCCTCAGCACTGACCCTCTGACAGTGCGGCACTCCCTCAGCACTGACCCTCTGACAGTGCATCACTCCCTCAGCACTGACTCTCTGATAGTGCGGCACTCCGTCAGCACTGACCCTCTGACAGTGCGGCACACCCTCAGTACTGACCCTCTGACAGTGCGGCACTCCCTCAGTACTGACCCTCTGACAGTGCGGCACTCCCTCAGCACTGACTCTCTGACAGCACAGCGCTCCTTAGCACTAGATTTTTGTGTTCTAAACCTGCAGTGGAACTTGAACTTGGAAACTCAGCAATGAGAGAGTTACCAGCTGAGCCTCAGCTTCGTCTGTTTTTTTTTTCCCCAGCCAAGGAGGAAATGGGGATCCGAGTAATAGCTAATGGTTGGAGCTATTATGTGAATTATGTACATTATGTGAATGTTAAGGCTCAAGGGGTAAGAGGTTGGGGAGCATTATGCCTATTGAGGTACTGATCCTTGAGCTTGCAGTCACCTTTATTAGAGTCATAGTCACAGAGTGTTACAGAACAGAAAGAGGCCTTTCACCCGATTGTGTCTGTGCTGGTCATCAAATACCTATATATTCTAATCTCATTATCCAACTCGTGGTCTGTCGCCTGATATGAGCAATGGGAACAGTGCAGAAGGCTATGATCAGGGTGGGAGCTGAGGTGGAAGAGTTAGAGACTGGAAACTGACCAGGAGCTCCATGTGACATATGCAAAGAATGGAGGGTACGCAAACTGTATCTCCTTTCCGAACCCTTCTGTGGAGAATAATAACTAAGAGAAGCAAGTATGATGTACTCTTAAAGTTTAGAAGGCACAGGTTAATCAGGGTCTTACCCAGAGGTGTACTTCATGACCTGGAAATTCACTCCAAAATGTTGCTAGTTCAACTTCACCCTTCATTGACCTTCTCTTCCACTCCTATTTAAAGTTACAATCTGTGGTATTATCAATGCCATACCACAACTTCTATGTACATGGTTTAAAGTTTATTTATTAGTGTCACAAGTAAGGCTTACGTTAACGTTGCAATGAAGTTATTGTGAAAATCCGCAAGTTACTACACTCTAGCACCTGTTCGGGTACACTGAGGGAGAACTTAGCATGGCCAATGCACCCTAACCAGCATGTCTTTCGGACTGTGGAAGGAAACCGGAGGCACTCGGAGGAAACCCATGCAGACACGGGGAGAATGTGCAGACTCCACACAGACAATGACCTGAGCTGGGATTCGAACCCAGGTCACTTATGTAATTTATAGCAGCTAATGTTTATAAAACAACTTTAACACAGTTAAATACCCCAAGCTGCTTCACCAGAATGTTTACAAGCAAAATCTGAAACTGAGTCACATGAGGAGATCAAAAATCTTACAGAATGAGAAGAGTGTGATAGACAGGTGGAGAGGTTTAGGGATGGAATTCCAGAGGTTAGAACCTTAGCAGCTGAAGGCACGGCTGTCAATGGTGGAGCAAAGCAAACCACAGATCCATGACTGGTTTTAACTTTAAAATTTATATTACAGGATGAGTGTGTCACTGGCCAGATCAGTATTTATTTCCCATCTCGAGTTGCCCTTCAGAAGGTAATGGTAAGCTACCTTTCTGAAACATTGAAGTCTCTGAAGTATAGATGCACCCATGGTGCTACTCGAGAGGAGTTCCAGGATCGGTGAAGGACATTAAGGTCCCACTTGCCACCTTTGGTGTTTCCTTCAAATAGTGTTTAAACTGGAGGAGCACAGATTCATCAGCTGATGGGGGGGTTGGTATGTGGTAATCAGCAGGAGATTTCTTTGTCCCCGTTTGACCTGCTCCATGAGACTTCAATATTGAGGGCTCCGTCCCCACTGTAAAAGACATTGCTACTATCTCTGGGACAGGACACACCCAGAGATGGCGATGGTCGTGTCTAGGACATTGTCTGTAAGGAAGAGACCAAATGATCCCATCAGTATGATTACATCAGACTGTTGCTTGATTAGAGTGAGATAGATATTCCAGTCTGGGCTCAAGCCCCCAGGTGTTAGTAAGAAAGACTTTGCAGGGTCGACAGGACTGGATTTGTTGTTATCATTTCTGGTGCATTTCAGCGTCAACCACATTGCTGTGGATCCGGAGTCACACGCAGGCCAGGCCCAGTAAGGATGGCAGATTTCCTACCCTTAAGGACATTAGTGAACCAAATGGGTTTTTTCAACAATTGTTTCATAGTCATTCTGAGACTTTTAGTTCTGGATGTTTCATTGAAATCAGATTCCATCATCTACATTGGGATTTGAACCTGGGTCCCCAGAGCACCATTCTGGGTGTCTGGATTACTAGTCCTGTGACAATAGGGAGGCATGGTGGCATAGTGGTTAGCACTGCTGGCTCACAGCACCAGGGGCCTGCATTCAGTTCCTGGCTTGAGTCACTATCTCTGTGGAGTCTGCACATTCTCTCTGTGTTTGCACGGGTTTCCTCTGGGTGCTCCAGTTCCTCCCACAGTCTGAAAGACGTGCTGGTTAGGGTGCATTGGCCGTGCTAAATTCTCCCTCATGTAACTGAACTGGCACTAGAGTGTGGCAACTAGGGGACTTTCACAGTAACTTCATTGCAGTGTTAATATAAGCCTGCTTGTGACTAGTAAATAAGCTTAAACAATACTACTATGCCACCACCTTCCCCATTGTTTTTATTTGCAGTCAGCACTCTGCTGATGAACATCTATTTTGGCTTTAACTCACAATGAGCAGGTTCAGGGTAGATATGAGGAGACTTCAATTCCATGTGGGATATTTATTCAGTCCCCCAACTGACATCTGACAGGAACAAATTGATTTATTTACATAACACATGTTTAAAAGTCTTGATGGTTTGAATTATAAGGAGAAGCTGGATAGACTGGGACTTTTTTCTCTGGAGAGTATCATAGAAATCCTACAGTGCAGAAACAGGCCATTTGGCCCATCGAGTCTGTAGCGATCACAATCCCACCCAGGGCCTACCCCCATACTCCCACATATTTATCCACTAATCCCTCTAACCTATGCATCTCAGGACACTAAGGGGCAATTTTAGCATGGCCAATCAACCTAACCCGCACATCTTTGAACTATGGGAGGAAACTAAAGCACCCAGAGGAAACCCATGCAGATATGAGGAGAATGTGCAAACTCCACATAGAACATAGAACATAGAACATAGAACATTACAGCACAGAACAGGCCCTTCGGCCTTCGATGTTGTGCCGACCAAAATAAAAAGCAATGCCCCTCCAAACTAAACCATTCCCTTCTCTTCCATATACTTATCAATTAACCTCTTAAACGCCACCAAACTTGGCGCATCTACAACAGCTGCAGGCAGGGCATTCCGCTCCCTAATCACTCTTTGAGTAAAGAACCTACCTCTGATATCCGTCCTATAACTCATACCCCTTAATTTAAAACTGTGTCCCCTCGTGCTAGCTTTCTCCATCCTAGGAAAAAGGCTATCACTGTCCAATCACTGTCCAATCACTGTCTATCACATAGACAGTGACCCAAGTCAGGAATCAAACCTAGCTCCCTGGAGCTGTGAAGCAGCAGTGCTAACCACTGTGCTACAATACTGTGCCATGCTAAGGGGTGACCTTATAGAGGTCTATAAAATAACAAGGGGCACAATCAGCTAAGTAGTCAATATCTTTTCCCAAGGGTAGGGAAGTCTAAAACTAGAGGGCATAGGTTTAAGATGAGAGGAGAGAGATACAAAAGTGTCCAGAGGGGCAATTTTTTTCACACAGACGGTGGTGAGTGTCTGGAATGAGCTGCCACAGGCAGTAGTAGAGGCGGGTACAGTTTAGTTTTTAAAAAGCGTTTAGACAGTTACATGGGTACAATGGGTGTAGAGTGATATGGGCCAACAGTGGGCAATTGGGATTAGCTCAAGAGTTTAAAAAAAAGGGTGGCATGGACAAGTTGGACTGAAGAGCCTGTTTCTATGCTGTAAACTCTATGATTCTAAGTCCAAGAAAGAAATTGCAAAATACGTCCACTTAACCTGTTTACTGATTGAGGAAGGAATTGATTCAGAACACTTGGGACAATTCTGTTGTCTCTCAAAAATTCAGATAGGCCTTAACAGGTAGCACTTTTGATACTGCAAAGCATTGTTAATAATTAGTGTAATTAACATTCTTTCAGTAAATGTTGCTATAATGAATGGAAATGATAAAGATCTAACGTACCGATTTACTGATGACCAACCAACATTCGTTACTTTACACAACTTATCTCATACCAGAGTCCAACAGAAAACCCCTTATCTTTGCTTCCAGTAGCTGATGAAACTAGTGGGAGTGGGGTAAAAATATACGGAAAGCCCGTGTGCCTGCCTGTCCCACCAGAGCAGCATGCTAGTCTCTGTTACAGACATCCATGTTTGTAAGTTTCAAATGACTCCAACATTTACAGCATTTAAGGAGGAACAGAGTTCCAAATTTCCATCACTTTTTGCCCAACATCACCTCTGGGTAACTAAGTTGTAATTTTAGAGACATAGAAAAACTACAGCACAATACAGGCCCTTCAGCCCACAAAGTTGTGCCGAACATGTCCCTACCTTAGAGATTACTAGGCTTACCTATAACCCTCTATTTTACTAAGTTCCATGTACTTATCTAAAAGTCTCATAAAGACCCTATTGAATCTGTCTCCACCACCGTTGCTGCCAGCCCATTCCACACACCCACCACTCTCTGAATGAAAAACTTATCCCTGATATCTCCTCTGTACCTACTCTCTAGCACCTTAAACTTGTGTTTTCTTGTGGCAACCATTTCAGCCCTGGGAAAAAGCCTCTGACTATCCACTCGATCAATACCTCTCAACATCTTATACACCCCTATCAGATCACCCCTCATCCTTTGTCTCTCCAAGGAGAAAAGGCCGAGCTCTCTCAGCCTATCCTCATAAGGCATGCCATGCAATCCAGGCAATATCCTTGTAAATCTCCACTACACCCTTTCTATGGCTTCCACATCCTTCCTGTAATGAGGCGACCAGAGCTGAGCACAGTACTCCAAGTGGGTCTGACCAGAGTCCTATAAAGCTGCAATATTATCTCTCAACTCCTAAACTCAATTCTTCGATTGATGAAGGCCAGTACACCATATGTCTTCTTAAGCACATCTTCAATCTGCGCAGCTACTTTGAGCATCCTATGAACTTGGACCCCAAGATCCTTCTGATTTTCCACATTGCCAAAAGACCTACCATTAATATTATATTCTGCCATCCTATTTGACCTGCCAAAATGAGCCACTTCACACTTATCTAGATTGAACTCCGTCTGCCATTCTGTGCCCAGTCTTGCAACCTATCAATGTTTCACTGCAACTTCTGACATCCCTCCACACTATCCACAACACCTTCAATCTTTGTGTCATCAGTAAACTTACCAATCCATCCCTCCACTTCCTCATCCAGGTCATTTATAAAAATCACAAAGAGTAAGGGTCCCAGAACAGATCCCTGGGGCACTCCATTCGTGACCGACCACCATGCAGAATATGACCCATCTATAACCACTCTTTGCCTTCTGTGGGCAAGCCAGTTTTGAATCCACAAAGCAATGTCCCCTTGGATCCCATGCCCCCTCACTTTCTCAATAAGCCTTGCATGGGCTCCTTATCAAATGCCTTGCTGAAGTCCATATAAACCACATCTACTGCTCTTCCTTCATCAATGTGTTTAGTCACATCTTCAAAAAATTCAATCAGGCTTGTGAGGCATGATCTGCCTTTGACAAAGCCATGCTGACTATTCTTAATCATATTATACCTCTCCAAATGTTCATAAATCCTGCCTTTCAGGATCTTTTCCATCAACTTATCAACAACTGAGGTTAGACTCACTAGTCTATAATTTTCAGGGATATTTCTACTCGCTTTCTTGAAGAAAGGAACAACATCTGCAATCCTCCGGAACATCTCCCTTCTTCATTGATGATGTAAAGATCATCACCAGGAGTTCTGTAATCTCTTCCCTCACCTCCCACAGTAACCAGGGGTACATCCCATCTTATCTAACTTGATGCTTTTCAAAAGTTCCAACACATCCTTTTTCTTAATATCTACACACTCAAGCTTTTCAGTCCATCGCAAGTCTGCACTACAACCACCAAGATCTTTTTCCATAGTGAATACTGAAGTAAAATATTCATTGAGTACCTCTGCTATTTCTTCCGGTTCCATACAAACTTTCCCACCATCACACTTGATAGATCCTATTCTTTTACATCTTATCCTCTTGCTCTTCTTGTACTTGTACAAGACTTATAGAATGCCTTGGGGTTTTCCTTAATCCTGTCTGCTCATAACCTCTTGTGGCTCTCCTAATTTCCTTCTTAAGATCCTTCCTATTAGCCATATACTCCTCTAGATCTCTAACATTACATAGCTCTCTGAACCTTTTGTAAGCTTTTCTTAAGATCATTCCTTCCTTATTCCGGATTCCCCAACTAGAGATAATAGTTTTTCTCTTTCTACCATGTCATATATATCCTTAGACTTAATAAAAACATAGAGCAAACTTGAGAGGTTTATAAAATAACAAAAAGACTGGAGTGTGTCTCTATTGATATATAGTATTGATATGTTGGGGAAGGATGGGGGGAGGTGCTGCCCCAGAGAGCAGTGAATCTCTGGAATGTGTTGCTGTTGTGGTGAGTGCTGACTCTCTCTCTACCTTTAAGCCATGTTGTGGAATTGTCGATGCTGGACTGGGGCAGGCACAGTAAGTAGTCTCACAACACCAGGTTAAAGTCCAACAGGTTTATTTGGCAGCATGAGTTTTTGGAACTTTACCCCAAAAGCTTCATCAGGTGATGAAGGGGCAACGCTCTGAAAGCTTGTGTGACCAAATAAACCTGTTAGAATTTCATCTCATGTTGTGAGACTACTTATTGTGCCTACCTTTAAGTCGAGTGCGTTTATAGAAAACTCTTGCAGTGGAATTTTCTGGCCCTTTCATGCCTGCTCCTGCAACAAATGAAGATGGGGAATTTGGTGCTTGGCCAAATCTCCATTCACCACAACAGGAACAGAGAAACCCAGGGACATAAAGGGCCAGAAAATTATGGTCTTGCTCTTTGTAAATGAAAGATCAGTAATAGGTGTTAAATCCAATATTCACGCATTGAGGAGAGAATGAGCCTGAAGCCAACCTGCATCTTAAGACTGATTTATCTTCAAGCCTGCAGAGTAAAGATGTTGTGCTGCTTTTGTACTGCAGTGGGCTGGGAAACTCAAACAGAGACCGTTCTGCGAGCTTCCCGCTGGCCGCCTCTGCCTCCACACATCTCCGCAGTCAGATTCCGGCGCTGTCATCTCCGTGCTGAAATTGGCGCAGAGCTACACAATTTATTTAAATCAGCAATTTAATATATTTTAAATCCTATTAGTGAACCTGGGATTGAAATCTCCAGGCCTGCTAGCATCTCCCCTCTGTCAGGAGTGTTTCACTATAGCAGGGTTTACTATAGCTCCCCATTTGCAGGGAGCTAGAGGCCCGATCCTGCTGGAGTGAATGGGGATGGCATATGGCCGCCACCCAAGAGGTCAGGGGATATGGGGGGTGGTGTCCCTTGAGCAATGCCTGAGCCTTGCTCTTTGTAAATGAAAGCTCAGTAATAGGTATTAAATCCAATTTTCATGCATTGAGGAGAAAATGATTCTGGGCCCTCTGACACAGCCCAAGGGGCAAACTGGTACTACCCAGGAAGCATCTTGGCATTATCCACCATGCACTGAGCAGTGCCAAGGTTGTGGGGCCTCCAGGAAGACGTAGGAGTAGGTGGGGGGGGGGGGGGGTTCCACTGCCACTCTGCACTTGGGCTGAGTGATGTAAAGAGGGAGGCCAGTGATTGAGACTGACCATCGATGTGTATGTGTGTGTGTGTGTGTGGTGGGAGGAAGGGAAGGGCTGGGATCAGCCTGCAGTGGAGGTTGGGACTGCTGGTGGGGGATCAGCAGATGGCAGCAAGAGAAGAGGTGGAAGAAGGGCTGGGGGTGGGGGTGGAGTCGAGACTGGCTCAGACGTGATTGGGGGCCAGCCATCGGGCTTTGGGGGGATGGGAGGGCCAGCTGTGGGGGTCATGGGTCTGGCCAGTGATAGGAATGCTGGCTGTGTGGGGCCATTGTGTATGTGCCAATCTTGGTGCTGACAGACTGGCACATGCGCAATGGCCCACTCATTGCTATGTTGCCGCCTCTCCAGCGGGAATAGACTCCGCCCACTGAAATTCACCATGTTTCAGGCTGAGGCACTCTACAATGTACAGAGTGTGAGAGAATCAGTTTGAAACTCCCACTGAGAAAGCCAGCCAAGATTTACTCCAGTTTTTATATGAATTTGACAGAATTGTTTTGGGAAAATCGCCCCCACGGACTTTTCCAATTCTCCCAACACCCTATGTGAACACTTGTTTCTAGCCTACTCCCCAGTTGGCAACAACTGCTCTTGAAGAGACAGCAAAAGAGTGTATTTCAATGCAGCAAAATTTCAACATTAACAATGGACATCATTGTTGGGACTGTGATTTCAATACTCGTTGGCACAGTAAATTTAAGGGGGAGGCAGTGGCACAGTGGTATAGTCACTGGACTAGTAACCTAGAGACCCAGTGTAATACTTTGGGGAACCGGATTCAAATCTCATCACAGCAGATGGTGAAATTTGAATTAAGAATCTACTGGTGACCATGATCACTAGCCCCCAATCATGTCTGAGCCAGTCTTGACTCCACCCCTACCCCCAACCCATCTTCCACTTCCCCTCCTGCCCCCATCTGCTGATCCCTCACCAGCAGTCAATTGTCATAAAACCCATCTATCTGAGTCATTAATTTTCTTTTGGGAAGGAAATCTGCTGTTTTTCCCTGGTCTGGCCTACATATGACTCCCAAGCCACAGCAAAATGGTTGACTCTCAACTGCCCTCTTAGGGATAGGCAATAAATGCTGGCCAGCCTGCAATACCCACGTCCCGTGGAAGTAAAAAAAGGTAGTGAACTTTAAAATTTTTGTGCATTTCTTGGTAATATGATAAGAACAAAAACAAAGTTGAATGAATGTTTATTGAACATTGTGAATGCTTTCACAACAAAAACTGAAAATGCATGTCGATGATCCAGTATGTCTTGCAGAGGTTGCTGTGGCAGGGTTCTGTAGTGTTGTGGTCACTGTTTTCCTGAAGGCTGGGTAGTTTATTGCGAAGAACGGTTTGTTTGAGGTTGTGTGGTTGTTTGAAAGCAAGAAGTGGGGGGGTGATGATGGCCCTGGCAAGATGTTCGTCTTCATCAATGATATGTTGAAGACTCTGGACAAGTACTGGACGACGAAGGGTACTCTGTCCACCAAGTCCTGTGTTTGTCTTCTGTGGTGGTTGATGTGGTCTTTTTGCCGTGGCGTGTTGGAACTGTTGATTGACAACAGTTCCAACGAGCCATATCCTGTTCTTATGAGGGCATCTTTCAACGTCTGGAGGTGTCTGTCGCGATCCTTCTCATCTGAGCAGATCCTGTGTATATGGTTGGTTTGTCCATAGTGGGTGGCTTCTTTAATGTATTTAGAATGGAAGCTGGAGAAGTGAAGCATCATGAGGTTATCTGCGGGCTTGCGATACAGTGAGGTGTTGAGGCGACCGTCCTTGATGGAGATGTGTGTCTCCAAGAATGCTACCGATTCCGCAGAATAGTCCAAGGGGTGAGAATGATGGTGGGATGGAACTTGTTGATGTCATCATATAATTATTTCGGTGATTGTTCACCATGAGTCCAAAGGAGAAAATGTCATTGATGTATCTAGTGTATAGCATCAATTGAAGGTCCTGTGTGGTGAAGAAGTCTTGTTCAAGCCTGTGCATTAAGATGTTGACATACAACATTCAGAGAGCAGGGTGTGAAGGGTGCTCTGATCCAGCAAACTTTCAACTCGCCAGCCAAGGCCCGGGGGGGGGGGGGAATCAATCCAATGGCAATGTCTCACACACAATAGAACTTTCCTTTAAGAACCCAATTCAGAAATCCTGCAGCAGCCAAAGCCCTCAGCTTACAGCCTGTGCAACATCCAGCCAGCGTACAAAGCATGTTGCCAAGGCTGCTCATTGAATTGAGCAACATGTTTATGTGACTTGATATAAAAGCAGCATACAAATATTCCAAGCCTAACAGAAAATTCAAATTAGTTGACACAAATAGTGTCACTTGCGACACATACCTGTTGCACTGAAGGTGCCTTAAATGTACACCTGAGGGTGCTGCATCTTGGATGCTACTTCCCTTGTTGGCAGTGGCACTGGAGGCTGCCCTGGTGATTTTGCTGTCATGGTAGGCATGATGACCTTGGCAGGTGACTGCCCAAGTTGGCTCCAGCTGGGAAGAAGTGTCCAGCCTCATTTATTGGGAATTTCTCAGTTGTTGGAAAATGTCAGATGCAGCCTCCACTGGCAAAGAAGTGGAGGAGCTGCTCCCATTCACAGACATTTAACTCGGAATTTTCATAAGTCTCAGGTAGATTAAGGGATGCCAACACTGAAAGAATTTGGCTCTTTTGTACAACGCATCCTATGTGTTGTCATCCACACGCAACAATAATTTTTCTTCCAAGGTGAATTCCTGGCGTTATAAGGAATGCCTTTGGGATTCATAGAGGTAGGAGAGGAGTAACCCTAGGGGTACAGATGGTTCACAGTTACCATGTCTTGTGCACAACTGCCAAGTGTTGTTTGGAAGAAGGGACTGGCAGATGCTGCAGTTTTAAAGAGTTTCAAATAAAGCCAGTAGACTACTTACTATCACCAAGCGGCCAAACAAAAACCAAAGTAGCCAAACTGGAGGCGATTCAGAGGAGATTTATTAGATTGATACCTGGAATGATTGGATAGGTTGGACAGACTAGACTTATTTCTACTGGAGTTTAGAAGAGTAAGCGGTGACTTAATTGGAGTTGGTTAGCTCAGTTGGCTAAATGGCTAGTTTGTGATGCAGCATGATGCCAACAGTGCTGTATCAGCTGAGTTTATTCATGAAGACCTTGCCTTCTCAACTGCACTCTTCACCTGAGGCGTGGTAAGCCTCAGGTTAAATCCCCACTAGTCAGCTCTCCCTCACAAAATGGAGAGTAGCCTCTGATCATCTGGGACTGCGGCGACTTTGCCTTTCTAATAGGATTCTGAATGGTCTCGACAAGGTGAACATGGAAAGGATGTTTTCTCTTGTGGGTGAGTCTAGAATTAATAGAATCCTACAGTGCAGAAGGATGCCATTTGGTCCACTGATTCTGTACTGACCACAGTCCCACCCTTGTCCTATCCCCAGAGTTCCACGCATTTGCCCTGTTAATACTATAGAGAAGATGTGGAAGCTATTGAAAGGGTGCAGAGGAGATTTACAAGGATGTTGCCTGGATTGGGAGGCATGCCTCATGAAGATAGGTTGAGAGAGCTAGGTCTCTTCTCCCTGGAGAGACGAAGGTTGAGAGGCAACTTGATAGAGGTTTATAAGATGTTGAGAAGGATAGATAGGGTGGATTCTCGGAGGCTATTTCCCAGGGCTGAAATGGTTACTACAAGAGGACACAGGTTTAAGGTGCTGGGGGGCAAGTACAGAGGAGATGTTAGAGGTAAGTTTTTCACTCAGAGGGTGGTGAGTGAGCGGAATTGTTGCCGTCAGTGGTGGTAGAGGTGAACTCGCTGGGATCTTTTAAGAGACTTCTGGATGGGTACATGGGATGTAATGGGATTGGGAGTTACAGATAGGTCTATGGCCTGGTAAGTATAGATATGATTGGCACAAATTGTGGGCTGAAGGGCCTGTTTGTACTGTAGTGTTCTATGTTCTAATCCCCTGACAGTAGGGTCAATTTAGCATGGCCAATCAATCTAACCCACACATCTTTGGATTGTGGGAGGAAACACATGCAGACACAGGAAGAATGTGCAAACTCCACAAAGAGAGTGACCCGAGCCTGGATTTGAACCTGGGACTATGAGGCAGCAATGCTAACCACTGTGCCACCATGCCGTCCTATTTAAAGAGCACTGCTTTAAAATTAAGGCCAGCCTTTTAGGACAGAGATGAGGAGAATTTCTTGTTCTCAGAGGGCTGTGTGACTTTTGAACTCTTTCCTAGAAGCTGGTGGAGATAGGGGTCATTGAATACATTTAAGGCCAAAGCGGATGGATTCTTGTTAGGCAAGGAAATCAAAGTTTATCAGGGCTAGATCGGAATGTGGAACTCAACACAAACAGATCAGCCATGATCTCATTGAATGGGGATCAAATTTAAGGGACTGAATGGTCTACTCCTGCTTTTAATTCATATTTTTGTATATCACAGGCATGAATCTGTGGTCAGGCTCATGGGTAATTCCGAAGAGACAATATATGACTGGGCAAACTGGAGAGAGGCATGGTTCTCACCTGAAACATAGAACCAGGAGGTAGCTAAGCCAAGTTTTAAGAATAAAGATTGCATGCACATTAGATGGAACCCTCCTATCACTACTTGGTCATAATCACAATTCGGCCAATGTTAGCAGTCCCTTAATTCATTCCATGACCCCGGCATAGGAAAGTCAGTCTGCTCTCACTATCACTGATCACTATCTGGGAAGATGGTTTTTAAACTGTTGTTTAACTGCATTCAGGGCAGAAATAGGAAATAAACTAAAAGTGGCTGTTTCTGTTCTTCGTTGATGTTGCTCCATTTTCCATTCTGAAGAGGAGGAAGTTGCTGCAACACTGTTTTAAGAAAGCTGTGGTTGCCTGATAATACCAGTAATATATAATTTCTTTGGAATTACCCATGAACCTGAACACTGATTCATTCCTGTGACATACAAAGGTATAAAATAGGAGCAGGAGTAAACTATTCAGCTTCTCAATCCCGATCCAACATTCAATGAATTCATGGCTGATTTGTTTGCATTGAGTTCCACATTACCATCTAGCCCTGATAACCTTCCAATCCCTTCCTTAACAAGAATCTATCTACCTTGGCCTTAAAGATATTCAATGACCTCCACCTCCAGGGAAGCTGCTTTTTGAGCTTTCTGAGAAAGCTATGGTAATTCTTCCACTGGGGAAATAGAACATAGAACAATAGAACATAGAACAATACAGCACAGAACAGGCCCTTCGGCCTTCGATGTTGTGCCGACCAAAATAAAAAGCAATGCCCCTCCAAACTAAACCATACCCTTCTCTTCCATATACTTATCAATTAACCTCTTAAACGCCACCAACCTTGGCGCATCTACAACAGCTGCAGGCAGGGCATTCCACTCCCTAATCACTCTTTGAGTAAAGAACCTACCTCTGATATCCGTCCTATAACTCATACCCCTTCATTTAAAGTTGTGTCCCCTCGTGCTAGCTTTCTCCATCCTAGGAAAAAGGCTATCACTGTCCACCCTATCCAAACCTCTAATCATCTTATATGCTTCCATAAGATCCCCTCTTAGCCGCCTCCTTTCTAACGAAAACAACCTCAAATCCTTCAACCTCTCTTCCTAGGACCTGCCCTCCATACCAGGCAACATCCTGGTAAACCTCCTCTGTACCCTCTCCAATGCCTCCAAATCTTTCTTATAATGTGGGGACCAGAACTGCACACAATACTCCAAGTGCGGCCGCACTAGAGTTTTGTACAGCTGCAACATGATGCTGCGGCTCCTAAAGTCAATCCCCCTACCAATAAAAGCTAAGACTCCATAAGCCTTCTTAACAACTTTATCCACTTGACTGCCGACTTTCAGGGATCTATTGACACATACACCAAGATCCTTCTGTTCCTCAACACTATTAAGAGCCCTACCATTAGCCCTATACTCTACACATTTATTGTTCCTGCCAAAGTGCATAACCTCACACTTTTCCACATTAAACTCCATTTGCCACCTCTCGGCCCAGCTCTGCAACTTGTCCAAGTCACTCTGTAAACTAAACCACCCCTCTTCACTATCTACCACTCCACCGACTTTAGTGTCATCTGCAAATTTACTGATCCATCCCTCAATACCCTCATCCAGATCATTTATAAAAATTACAAACAGCAGGGGGCCCAAAACAGACCCCTGAGGCACACCACTTGTCACCGAACTCCACGATGAATATCTCCCATCGACCACCACCCTCTGTCTTCTATCTGCCAGCCAATTCCTAATCCAATTAGCTAAATCACCCTCTATTCCACACATCTGCATTTTCTGTAGAAGTCTTCCATGGGCATATATCAATGACCAGGTAGAAATGAACATGTTGGGATATGATAACAGAATAATTTGAGACATGAGACCCAAACAGTATACAGATAAGCGCATAGGTTGGGTTACAAGGTCACTATATGGCTGATGATGATGAAAGAAAAGAAAATAGCGTGTTAAACTTCAAAACCTTTTTTATTTAAGTTAATTTATTATTGTCATATGTATTAACATACAGTGAAAAGTATTTGTTTCTTGCGTGCTATACAGACGAAGGATACTGTTCATAGAGAAGGAAATGAGAGAGTGCCGAATGTAGTGTTACAGTCATAGCTAGAGTATCAAAAAAGATCAACTTAATGCAAGGTAAGTCCATTCAAGAGCCTCTCAGCAGCAGGGAAGAAGCTGTTCTTGAGTCAGTTGGTACATAACTTCAGACTTATCTTTTGCCTGAAGTAAAGAGATGGAAGAGAGCACTAAAACGTTGTTAGAGAGTTTAAAAGAGTTAGAATGAAGTTTTAGAAGCATAGAATGAGAGTAAAAGATAGAATTAGAAGGTATGCTGGGTAGAGCTTGCAAGAAGTCGCATTCCTCATCTTGGATTTTCCTTAAGCTCACAACAGATGCATCTTCATGTTTTTAGCTCGTCACATTGGTCAAGCAAGTTTCAATTTATTCATTGTAATAGTTTGTTGAGAATGAGTTCCCCTGGTAACGGGCAGTGACTTGCCCAACTTGCAACTCATTACCTGTGCCTTATAAGGCAGGCCCAGGAGTGAGCTCTGGGTTTTGGAATTTGAGTGGTGGCTGGAGTCATTGGCTAGGCAGAGAACTATGTAATAGTATGTTTAGAGAGATGATCACACTGCTTGTTGGGAGTTTACAGCTAGATGGAATGAGTGACCTCAGGGAAGCTAAGAGAACCAGACAGGTAGTTCTCTTGCTTGCTGACTGGTTTTCCATTTTGGATATTGATTTCTCAGAGGAAGAGCCAAGTCCTTGGTACCACAGGTAGCACAGCTGCACAGGAGGGGAGAAAGATGTGTAGAAGAACAACAGTGATAGGGTATTTGTTAGTTAGTGGCACAAACTAGTGGCCATAAACAAGACTCCCAAGATGTCATTTTGTCTCTCTGGTATCTGAATCAAAGGCAAACAAAGAAAAAAGAACAAAGAACAATACAGCACAGGAACAAGCCCTTCGGCCCTCCAAACCTGCACTGCTCACATGCCCAACTAAGTCTGATGTCACAGAATAGCTGCAGGACATTTTTCTGGGGGAGAGTGAACAGCAATATGCCATGGTCCATATATGCATCAACAACTTAGGTAGGAAAAGGGATGAAGTTCTGAAGGCAGATTTTTAGGGAATTCGGAAAGAAACTAAAAAGCAGGATGTCAAAAACAGTAATCAAGTGCCATGCGCTAGTGAGCATAGGAATAGAAGATTGAGCTGTAGAAATCACAATTAAAGCCAGAAATCCCAACATAGGGAGAGTAGATTTCATAGAGCGCCTACAGTGAGAAGGAGGCCATTCAATGACACCAATGCCACTGACACCAATCCCATTTAGGCCCTATCCCTGCTTACTTACCCTGCTAATCTCTCTAACCTATCACATCCAGGACCTAAAGGTAAATTTAGCACATCCAATCATCCTAATCTGCACATCTTTGGACTGTGGGGGGAAACTGGAACACCTGGTGGAAAACACACCCAGAGAGAACGTGCAAACTCCACATGGACAGTGACTCAAGCTGGGATGCTTAACTGTTTAACTCTCAGCCAGAATAGCCCTACTATATAACTCATTATTGTTGTTAAAATCTTTGTTGTAACTGTTCTTTTTCTTCTACAAATAAGCTCTCAAAGATCTTGACACAGAGCATAAAGTTAAATCTCATGCGATTCAGGGTGAGGTATCTAAATGGATATAAAATTGGCTTCTTGACAGAAGATAGGAGGGATGTAAAGAATTGCTTTTCAAACTGAAGGCTTGTGACCAGCAGTATGCCTCAGGGATCAGTGTGGGCCCACTGTTATTTGTCATTTGGATGAGAATATAGAGGACGTGGTTAGTAAGGTTGCAGATGATACCAAGATTAGTGGCACAGTGGCCAGTGAAGAAATTTATCTCCAATTGTAATGGGATCTTGATCAATTGGGCCACTGGGCTGACGAATGGCAGGAAGAGTTTAATTCAGACAAATGCGAGGTAAAGCATTTTGATAGATTGAATTAGGGCAAGACTTACTCAGTTAATGGTAGGGCATTGGGGAGAGTTACAGAACAAAGAGATCTAGGGGTACAGGTTCATCACTCTTGAAAGTGGAGTCACAGGTGGACAGAGTGGTGAAGAAGACATTTGGCATGCTTCAGTCAGAACATTGAATAAGGAATTGAAACATCTTGTTGAAATTGTACAAGCATTGGTAAGGCCAATATTTGGAATGCTGTGTCACTCTATTATAGAAAGGATATTATTAAACTAGAAAGAATATAGAAAAGATTTACTAGGATGTTACTGGGACTTAATGGGTTGAGTTATAAGGAGAGGTTGAATAGATTGGGACTTTTTGCTCTGGAATGCAGGAGGCTGAGGAGTAATCTTATAGAGGTCAGGATACGAGTGGCCCAACTTGACCTCCTCTTGGAAAATAAGGAAGGGCAGGTGACAGAAGTGTTAGTGAAGGGTCACTTTGGGATCAGTGACCATAATTCTATTAGTTTTCAGACAGCTATGGAGAATGATAGGTCTGCCCCAAAAGTTAAAATTCTAAATTGAGTCAATTTTGATGGTATCAGGCAGGAACTTTCAAAAGTTAGTTAGGGGAATCTATGGAAAGGCAATCTGTCTGGTAAATGGCATGCTTTCAAAAGTGTGTTAACCGAGGTTCAGGGTAAAGTGAAGACTCTTAGAGTGAAGAGCAAAGCTGGCAGAAATCGAGAACCCTGGATGATTTGGGATATTGAGGCCTTGGTCAATAAGAAGAAAGAGGCACATGACAATGCATAGACAGCTGGGATCAAGTGAATCTTTTGAAGAATATAGCGGGTGTAGAAGTAGAGTTAAGGGAGAAATCAGGAAGGCAAAAAGGGGACAAAAAATTGTTTTGGCAGATAAGGCAAAGGAGAATCCAAAGAGCTTCTACAAATCCATAAAGGGCAAAAGAGTAACAAGGGAGAGAGTAGAGCCTCTTAAGGATCAACAAAGTCATCTATGTGCAGATCCATAAGAGAAGGGTGAGATCCCAAATGAATATTTCTCATCAATATTTACTGTTGAGAAAAGCATGGATGTTAGGGAACTTGGGAAATGAATAGTGATGTCTTGAGGAGTGTACATATTACAGAGAAGGAGCTGCTGGAAGTCTTAAAGTGCATAAAGGTAGATAAATCCCTGACACCTGATGAAATATATCCTGGGATGTTGTGGGAGGCCAGGGAGGGAATTGCGGGTCCTGTAGCCGAGATATTTTTAGAATCTTCGATGGTCACAGGTGAGGTGCCTGAAGATTGCAGAGTGGCAAATGTTGTGTTTTTGTTTAAAAAAGGCTGCAGGGAAAAGCCTGGGAACTATAGGCCAGTGAGCCTCACAGCTCTGGTGGGTAAATTATTGGAAGGAATTTGAGAGACAGGATCTACAGGCATTTAGAGATGCAAGGACTGATTAGGGACAGTCAGCATGGCTTTGTGAGTGGAAAATCATGTTTCACAAATTTAACTGAGTTTTTTGAAGGGGTAACCAAGAAGATAGATGACAGCAGTGTAGTTGATGTTGTCTATACGGACCTTAGCAAAGCCTTTGACAAGGTACCGCATAGGAGCATAGGAGGCTGTGGGGTGACCTCATAGAGGTCTATAAAATAATGAGGGACATAGACAAGGCAGATAGTCAATATCTTTTCCCAAACACAGGGGAGTCTACAACTAGAGGGCATAAGTTTAAGGTGAGAGAGGAGAGATACAAAAGTGTCCAGAGGGGTAATCTTTTCACACAGCATGTAGTGAGTGTCTGAAACAGGCTGTGAGATGTAGTAGTAGAGGTGGGTACAATTTTATCTTTTAAAAAGCATTTAGACAGTTACATGAGTAAGATGGGTATAGAAGGATATAAGCCAAATGTGAGCAATTAGGATTAGCTTAGGAGTTTAAAAAACAAAGGGCAGTATGGACAAGTTGGGCCAAAAGGCCTGTTTCCATGCTGTAAAGCTCTATGATTCCATGAGGTCTATAACATAATGAGAGGCATAGACATGGTGGATAGTCAATATCTTTTCACAAAGGTAGGGGTGTCTAAAACTAGAGAGTATATGTTTAAGATGAGAGGGGAGAGATACAGAAATGTCCTGAGGGGCAGTTTTTTCACACAGAGGGTAGTGAGTGTCTGGAATAATTTACCCGAGGAAGTAGTAAAGGCAGGTGTAATTTTATCATTTAAAAAGCATTTTGACAGTTATATATATAAGATGGGATAGAGGGTTATAGGCTAAATGCAGGCAATTGGGATTAGCTTAGGGTTTAGAAAAAATGGGCAGCATGGACAACTTGGGCCGAAGGGCCTGTTTCAATGCTGTAAACTTCTATGACTACACATTTAATTCATAGAACATAGAACATAGAACAATACAGCACAGAACAGGCCCTTCGGCCTTCGATGTTGTGCCGACCAAAATAAAAAGCAATGCCGCTCCTAACTAAACCATTCCCTTCTCATCCATATACTTATCAACTAACCTCTTAAACGCCACCAAACTTGTCGCATCTACAACAGCTGCAGGCAGGGCATTCCACTCCCTAATCACTCTTTGAGTAAAGAACCTACCTCTGATATCCGTCCTATAACTCATACCCCTTTAATTTAAAGTTGTGTCCCCTCGTGCTAGCTTTTTCCATCCTAGGAAAAAGGCTATCACTGTCCACCCTATCCAAACCTCTAATTATCTTATATGTTTCAATAAGATCCCCCCTTAGCCGCCTCCTTTCTAACGAAAACAACCTCCAATCCTTCAACCTCTCTTCATAGGACCTGCCCTCCATACCAGGCAACATCCTGGTAAACCTCCTCTGTACCCTCTCCAATGCCTCCCATCTTTCTTATAATGTGGGGACCAGAACTGCACACAATACTCCAAGTGCGGCCGCACTAGAGTTTTGTACAGTTGCAACATGCTGCTGCGGCTCCTAAATTCAATCCCCCTACCAATAAAAGCTAAGACTCCATATGCCTTCTTGACAACTTTATCCACTTGACTGCCTACTTTCAGGGATCTATTGACACATACACCAAGATCCTTCTGTTCCTCAACACTATTAAGAGCCCTACCATTAGCCCTATTCTCTACACATTTATTGTTCCTGCCAAAGTGCATTACCTCACACTTTTCCACATTAAACTCCATTTGCCACCTCTCGGCCCAGCTCTGCAACTTGTCCAAGTCACTCTGTAAATTAAAACACCCCTCTTCACTATCTACCACACCACCAACTTTAGTATCATCTGCAAATTTACTGATCCATCCCTCAATACCCTCATCCAGATCATTTATAAAAATTACAAACAGCAGGGGCCCAAAAACAGACCCCTGAGGCACACCACTCGTCACCGAACTCCACGATGAATATCTCCCATCAACCCCACCCTCTGTCTTCTATCTGCCAGCCAATTTCTAATCCAATTAGCTAAATCACCCTCTATTCCACACATCTGCATTTTCTGTAGAAGTCTTCCATGGCCCACCTTATCAAAAGCCTTACTAAAGTCCATATATACTACATCAACCGCCTTAACCCCATCCACCTCTCTGGTCACTTTCTCAAAAAACTCAATGAGGTTAGTAAGGCATGACCTACCCTTCACGAAACCATGCTGACTATCCCCAATCAATTCATTTCTCTCTAAATAACTATAAATCCTATCCCTAATAATTCTCTCCAATACCTTGCCCAATTCAGAGCAGTTGGCACAAGGATCAAAGCTTGCATAAAAGTTACTGAACAGTTATCAGGCAAACTCTTGTCAGGCTGGACTTGCGGATAGTGAGAAGCATTGTCAGGCGATGCAGCAGGACATAGATAGGCTGGTAGCTTGGGCAGACAGATGGCAGGTGGAATTCAATCCTGATAAATGTGAGGTGAAGCATTTCGGGAGAAAGAATGTAGGGAGGAGGTATATGATAAAGGGTAGACCGATTAAGAGTATAGAAACGCAGAGGGACCTGGGGGTGCAGGTGAACAAGAATCTGAAGGTGGCAGAGCAATTGGAGAAGGTTGTGAAGAAAGCATATAGTATGTTAGCCTTTATAGGAAGGGGTATAGAGTACAAGAGCTGGCCTTTAATGTTGCACTTGTATAAAATGTTGGTTAGACCGCATTTGGAATACTGCGTCCAGTTCTGGTCGCCTTACTACCGGAAGGACGTGGAGACTCTGGAGAAAGTGCAGAGGAGGTTTACCAGGATGCTGCCTGGTATGGAAGGTCTGAGTTACGAGGAGAGATTAGGCAAATTGGGACTGTTTTCCTTAGAAAGACGTAGACTTAGAAGAGATCTGATAGAGGTGTACAAGATTTTGAAGGGGATAGATAGAGTAAACAGGGTTAAGCTTTTCCCTAGGATGGACTCAAATAGCATGAGGGGTCACGGTCTTAGGGTGAGGGGGGTAAGGTATAATTTGGATGCTAGAGGGAGTTTTTTCACACAGAGGGTGGTGGGGGTATGGAATGCGCTGCCAAGTACAGTGGTGGAGGCAGGTACTCTGGAGTTATTTAAGAAATACTTGGATGGGCACATGAACAGAATGGGAATGGAGGGGTATAGAAAACTGATTTAAAATAGGGATCATGAGCCTTGAGAGTTCCTGGGAAGTGTGTAAATAGACGATGATATTGATGTACTTGTTTTTATCCTACAGGTGCTTTGGTCCACCTTGTTGTCTAACAAGGGGCATACAGGCGATGGGTCGTGAGAGGACTGCCCTTGGATCTTTTCGAGAGTATCCTACTGCTTCACGTTGTTATTGTATGCTTGACCTGGACCATTTGATGGGCAATACAACAGCTCAGTGACTATCGCTGTGCTGTGCAGATACATGGATTTGGGGCCTGTGTCTGTGGGAGTTTGCACATTCTCCCCATGCTTGCGTGGGTTTTCTCCGGGTGCTCCGGTTTCCTCCCACATCCCAAAGATGTGCTCTTAGGCTAATTGGCAAAACAAATTCTCCCTAAATTGTCTCAAATTTGGTTTTTAAATCCACTAATCTATAAACATGGACAGGGATCGCGGGTAGAGATGGGAACATCGGGGTGGTGGCGCGGGCTCGTTGGGCCGAAGGGCCTGTTTCCCGTGCTGTTTTGTTCTTTGTTCTTATTTGCACATGATTATCGTGTAACACATTCTCTGATGAACATTCAGCTGCTTGTTGATCGCTTTGCCCTTGCCTCAGAACACTCTGATCTGACAAGACTGAAGAAGTCAATCTGCCCCTTGCCACACACTCCAAGGCTCTACAGTCACTATTAGCAACAGTATAGTACAGAAATGTTGCTATCTTTGGTATAACCTTCTCAATAACACTACTCTGGAAGACAAAATCAACCACTGCCTGGCAAAAAGCAAGCTCATCATTTTCAAACACTGAGGAGTGTGGAATTTGTCTCAGAACAAATCCAAGTCTACCAGATTGTGCATCTTGTGTTATTTCTTTATGGGTATGAAACTTGGACAGCCAAATGAATCACATAAAACAACTTCGAGCTCTGATGAAGAGTCATCCAGACTTGATACATTTGTTCTGTTTTCTCTCCATAGGTGCTGAGATTTTCCAGAATGTTCTGTTTTTGTTTCAGATTTTAGCCTCCGCAGTAATTTGTTTTAATGATTGAAGTACATCATCTTTCAACATCCGGTTGCAGAATGAAATCCCCAACACTGAGGGTCTTTTGAAGTGCTGCACACCTGGGATCGAGAGCATCTCTTCAGAGCTCCGATTTGCTGGTTTGATTTGCATAGAGGATTCACACATATCAACAAAATAATACTTAATAACCAACTGAGCACAGAACCTGCACCAACAAACTTAGATATAAAGGCCATATCCAGTAAACCAATCTGAGCTTGGAAGCTGGATTCTACTGCAGGAGAAAAAACAACCCTAGAAAGCCCCAGTTGGAGCAATCTCAGTCATCGGGTGATTTTGACATTTGAATAGAACAAGTGCCTTCAGGACATTGGGTGAGGCCCAAAGCCAATGGGCAGCATTTTCCAGCCATGCTTGCCTCAAAACTGGACAAATCCCTCCTGAGGTCAACAGATTTTTCCATGGTCCGCCCCTTGCTTGCTCTGATTCCTGTCACATGTGGAATGGGGATATCCATCCAAAGTCTCCACCCATCCCTCCAACATTGAATTCATATGCAATCATTGCAATTGGTTGTGCAAATTGATACCTGGCACAATGTCACACTAGATGACATCAACCTAGACTATACTGGTCTCTCTTTTTTTACTGAACATTTGTCCATCAGATTGATGGGATAACTGAATTAATCAACAACCATTACATCAGCAATGACATTCCAATCCAGAGTAACTTAACTGACCCATCAACATTCTGCCTGAAATCTAGAAGATTGGCTTGGGCCTTCAATAATCTCACCTCAGCCCCAGTGGTAGATAGCATATTCCATGTATTATGGAATACATGGAAGAACTGTGACATACCAAACAGAATTTTTACAAAAGACCCCCAAAGGACAGGCTGAAGGGTCAAAACCTTTCTCACAAATAGTGAACAACCAATCACTACCTCAGAACTGGTAGCGGTCATCACTTCTCCAGACATAGAAAGCTATGAACTGTTTGAAATTTGTTTGTTATCCCTTGATGTTTCTCATATTTGGGGCTATTTGAAGGTCCAGACATTTCCTTTTTCACTTGTGAATATATTTATTTTAATATCAATATGTGGAAAAATTACATGGAAAATATTTTCCAAAGGTATCAATAGGGCAGAAATTGAATTGAATTGATAATTGGAAGAAACAATGCTTGGTAGAAGTTTTGAAGTTGTAATTGTAAATTTCTGAATGCATGTGGGGCTTTATTGTGCAAAATCAGTAGAAAGAAATCAAATTCCATTGGTGGAATGAAAATAAAGATGCCTCCATTGGGAATCCAGTCTGAGAAAGTCAATATCAATTCTTTCCAGCTTTTATCTACAGTAAACAGAAGTCACAACTTCCTTTCCATGTAATTTAGCTATTGGTTGTTGAGTTTTTGCAAAATGACCAATGAATCCTCTTCACTTAGCTCCTCCCAAAGGTGGATTCCTAACCTCACCATCAGATCCTTCTCGGCTTCATAACACGTTTAGCTGAGCAGATTCTGTCTTGGTTAAGAGAAACTCTGGTGAGTGCTGGCAAATGGCAGCTTGAATTTGGGTAGTAATTAGAAAACTTACCGGTCAGCTGCTTCTCTGCTATTTGTGTTTCATGTTTTAATGTGATCTGAAGCCAAGCAGAATTTAATTGTTGTTTGGTGAAAAAGTTTTAAGATCGATGAATAATTATAAATCTCAGGAAGAGATTGGGGATGCAGGGATGAGAGAGGGAATGGGGTGGTGAGGAAAAAGAGGAGTGTGAGGGTCGGGGAGGATGGGAGATATGAGATGGGAAGGATGTAGAGGTGGTGAGGGTGAGAGGGTGGGAGGGAGGTGAAGTTTGAAGGAATATGCAAGGATGGTGATGAAGGTGGGGGAATGCAGGGGTGATGATGGAGATGGGGAGATGCTGGCGGGGGGGAGTGGTGTGGGATGGGGGGAACGGAGATGGTAGGCACGTGGATACAACAGTGGCTGAATAATAAGAAGTAGAGAGTAATATTCAATGGGTGCTTTTCAGTTCAGAATAAGGTTCATCATGGTGTTCCCCAGGGATCAGTAGTGTGACCATTGCTTTTCTTTATATTATTTTGCTGTACAAGGGACAATTTCAAAGTTGACAGATGGTACAATACATGGGGGCACTGTTGTAATTTGTGAGTAGGACAGTGTGAAACTTCAAATTGGTGGAGTAGGCAGATAGGTGGCAGATGATGCTCAGTGTGGAGAAGTCTGATGTGATGCATGTTGGAAGAACATGGAGAGACAATATAAAAAAGGGATGAAATTCTTAAGGGCACGTCAGAGCAGAGGGACCTGCGTGTTACATATTCATCGATCACTGAAGGTGGCAGGACACATGGAGAGAGCAGATAATAAAGTGTATAGTATTCTGGGCTTTATTAATAGAGGCTCAGAGTACATGAGCAAGGAGATTATGTTAAACTTATACAAGATACTTGTTAGATCTCAGCTAGAATATTTTGTACAGTTCTGAGCTCCATACTATAGGAAGGAAGTGAACACATTGGAAAGCGTGCAGGAGAGTTTTACAAGAATGGTGCCAGGAATGAGAAGTTTCAGTTATGAGGCATGTTTGGGACTGTTCTCCTCGGAAAGAAGAGGAGATTTCATAAAGATGCTCAAAATCATGAAGAGTCTGGACATAGTGGATAGAGAGAAACTGTTCCCGCATGTAGAAGGATCAAAAATGTCGGACACAGGTTTAAAGTGATTTGCGAAAGAAGCAAATGTAATGTGACAAAAATAGTGAATAACGTGTGGGTCTGGAATGCACTGCTTGGTAATTTTTTAAAAATTCATTCACAGGAGTCACTTGCTGGCCTAACATCTGTTGCTCTTCCCTAATTACTCTTGAACCGAATGGCTTGCTGAGCCATTTCAGAGATAACTACAGATACGCCAGGTAAAGACTTCCTTCCCTAAAGGAACATTAATGAACTAAATGGAGCATTACAGAATTGATAACCGTTTAATGGTCATCATTATCTGGTTTTTAATTTCAGATTTTTAAATTAAATTCAGATTTGACCATCTGCCAGAGGACTCAAACCCTGGTTCACAGAGCATTGCCTTACATTTCTGGACTATTAGTCTAGTGACAAAATCATTAGTCCATCACTTCAATGTGGTAGAAGCTGATTCAATTGAAGCATTCAAGGAAGTGTGAGATCATAGAATAGAATCACAGAATTTCTAAAGTACAGAAGGAGGCTATTTGGCCCATCAAATCTACACCGATCATAATCCCATCCATGCCCTATTTCCATAACCTCACACATTTAGCCTGTTAATCCCCCTGACTCTAGGTCAGTTTAGCATGGCCAATCCACCTAACCTATACATCTTTGAATGATTAGATTGAATAGAAACAATGTGCAGGGAAAAGGCAGGGGAATGAGGTTAAATCTAGATGCTCATTTGGAGCATTGTGGAAACATGATGGGCCAAATGGCCTCCCTTTGCACCATAATAATTCTGTGAAATTGCTATCCTCACTGAAAATAAATATTTATTTAAGTGTGATGTTAATGCATTGTTAATTTCAAATCGTACGCATATACAGTTCAATATCAAAAAAATACACACTTGGGCACTAATAACACAACTTCCATTTCATTAATGGAAATGTTCCACAATTTATAATTAACATTAAAATGTAGCGAAACAGGTATTGCTAAAACAACTGTCGTACTGAAAGCAATTTTGATATTTACTCCCCTTGTACTGGTTGGTTAAGTGTACCAAATAATCTTTTTTGGTTGCAAGTTTAATCCAGTCCAGATTAGGAGCTGCTAGATGATGTTTCGTTCTTCTTGTGGAGCATAAATAAAATCATAGAAATCTCCAGTGCAGAAGGAGGCCATTTGGCACATCAAACCTGCATCGATATCAAATCCATCCTGGCTCTATGCTTGTAACCTCTCATATTTACCTTGCTAATCCCCCTGACACCAAGGGGCAATTTGGCATGGCCAATCCACCTAAACTGAAGGGTCATCCAGATTTGAAATGTTAGCTCTATTCTTTCTCCACAGATACTGTCAGACCTGCTGAGATTTTCCAGCATTTTCTGTTTTTGCTGCACATCTTTGAAGTGTAGGAGGAAACTGGAGCACCTAACAGAAATCCTCGTAGACACGAGGAAAATGTGCAAACTCCATAAAGTCACCCAAGGTCAGAACTGAGCCTAGATTCCTGGAGCTCTGTGGCAGCAGTGATAATCACTGTGTTACCGTGCTGCCCTAGAAGCCATGAATATAAGATAACCACCAAGAAATCCAATGGGGAATTCAATAGAAATTTCTTCCTCCAAATAATGTGGAATTCTTTTTAAATAGTATAGATACATTTAAGAGGAAACTAGACAAGCATTTGAGGGAGAATGAAATAAAGGGTTACAAAGAGGTAGACAGGAGGGAATTTGAGAAGCATAAACACTTGCATGGACTGATTGGGCCACTTGGCCTGTTTTAAGCTGTATAGCCTATGTAATCCTTCCTTTTTTAATAAGATATGAACTGTAGCAGCAATAACTTGAATAAAAAGTGGTACGTTGTTGTTCGGGTGGTAATGGCTACCAAAAAGGCATGAAGAATGTTGAAATGGAATTGGGGTACCCACCATGTCAGTAAAAGCTGTAAAAATCATCATATTCTGCAGTGTCCACATTTCAAGGAGGTGTGAGATTCTTTTCATGTTCATATAAAGGGCCCAATGTCTTCCATTACAAGATTATTTCACCCTCATACAGGAAAAATGCTAGAATCCATCATCAAAAAAGAAATAGCGAGGCACCTAGAAAAGAATGGTTTGATCAAGCAGTTGCAGCATGGATTCATTAAGGGGAAGTTGTGTTTGATGAATTTATTGCATTCCTATGAGGATGTGACTAATGCAGTAGACAGAGGGGAACCGGTGGATGTGATGTTTTTAGATTTCCAAAAGACATTTGATAAGGTGCCTCACAAAAGGTTGCTGCAAAAGGTTAGGGTGCACAGAGTTGAGGGTAAGGTGTTAGCGTGGATAGAGGATTGGTTGTCTAATAGGAAGCAGAGAGTTGGAATCAATGGGTGCTATTCTGGCTGGCAATTGGTGACTAGTGGAGTGCCCCAGGGATCAGTGCTGGGGATCAACTGTTAATCATTTACGTAGATGATCTGGAGGAGGGGGCTGAGTGTAGGGTGACAAAATTTGCTGATGATACGAAGATGAGTGGAAAATCAAATTGCGTGGAGGGAGTGGAAAGTCTGCAGTGAGATTTGGATAGACTGAGTGAGTGGGCGAGGACCTGGCAGATGGAGTATAATGTTAGTAAATGTGAGGTTATCCACTTTGGTAGAAATAATAGTAGAAGGGATTATTATTTAAAAGGCAAAAAGCTGCAGCATGTTATAGTGCAGAGGGACCTGGGGGTCCTTGTGCACGAATCACAAAAACTTAGTCTGCAGGTGCAGCAGGTGATCAAGAAGGTGAATGGGATGTTGGCCTTTATAGCGAGGGAGATAGAATATAAAAGTAGGGAAGTCTTGCTGCAACTGTACAGGGCACTGGTGAGGCTGCAACTGGAGTACTGTGTGCAGTTTTGGTCACCGCATTTGCAGAAGAATATATTGGCCTTGGAGGGAGTGCAGAGAAGGTTCACTAGGCTGATACCGGAGATGAGGGGGGTTAGCTTATGAGGAGAGATTGAATAGACTGGGTCTGTACTCGTTGGAGTTTAGAAGGCTGAGGGGGGGTCTTATAGAGACACATAAAATAATGAAGGGGATAGAAACGGTAGAGGTAGAGAGATTCTTCCCACTTAGAAAGGATAGCAGGACTGGAGGGCACAGCCTCAAAATAAGGGGGGGGCAGTTTAGATCAGAGTTGAGGAGGAACTTCTTCACTCAAAGGGTGATAAGTTTCTAGAATTCTCTGCCCATTGAAGTGGTGGAGGCTACCTTGCTGAATATATTTAAGTCACGGGTAGATAGGTTTCTGATAGACAAGGGAATTAAGGGTTATGAGGAGAAAGCAGGAAAGTGGAACTGATCCACTTCAGATCAGCCACGATCTTATTGAATGGCGGGGCACACTCGAGGGGCTAGATGGCCGACTCCTGCTCCTATTTCTTATGTTCTTAAAACCAGGTCAACATGCAAACCTTTATAGCAGACCACCAACATGGTATGATTTTAAAATTTCCTAATCTCCATATGGAGCTAGAAGTAAGAGTAGTGACCTCTCAAATTCACATTAAAAACATGTTTACTAATCCTAATCTCCTGAATTTATGTTCAAGTAGGGCAAGCACTAACTCATCTACAGCCCACATCAGTCACTACTGTTACTTCAGCTCCACTGATCCCTTATAGAATTTTCAAATTCTATACAGGAAAGAGAAAACACTGCCTGTAGAGTCATAGAGCCTGATTTTACCAATGCATCGTGCCCATTTTCCAGTGCAAAAACATGGTAAAATTGGGTGTGAGCCATTAACGCGATCCACGCCCACATTTGCGCGGATGGCCACTTTACCCAAACTTGGGAATGGTGATGATCTGATTCGTGCCCAAAACAGGCACAACGGTGATTTAAATGTATTTGCACATATTTCAATTAAATTAATGAACTGCCCGCCCAACTTTATCAGCATTTCCCTCTATACCACCGCGTTCACCAATCTGGAATCGTGCCAAAATGAAGCTGCTGAATAAAAGTCTGAATTGGGTGCTCCAGCTGCTGAAAAGGTGCGTTCAGTGCTTCCAACGGTTCTCTGACTCAGATCCGTGGTGGGAAGGAGGAGGGACGTGGGTCAGATCATTCTTTGCTGGGGAGGGGTGGGGGAGGCCCGATCGTTGTCTGGTGGTGGTGTGGAAGATGGTGGGGAGAGCTTATGGTTGTCTAGTGGTGGTGGGAAGGGGGCGGGTTGAATGTTCCTCTGGGTGGTGGGGGGTTTAGTGAGGCCAGATTGTTCTCTGGCAAGGGTGGGGGGTGTGAGGTAAATCATTCTCTTGGGGGAGGGGCAAAAGGCCTGATCGCTCACTTGTGGAGAGGTGGGGTCTGCTGCCATTCTGCAGGTAATAAGGAGGACAATGATGTTGTGGGGGAAGGGAGAGGGAGGTGAGTAAGATGTATCTCTGGTGGGGGAGTGGGGAGGAGGCCTCATCACATACTGGTGGGCGGGTGGGGTGGGGTGTGGTCAGATGTAGCTCTATTGCGAGGGCAGCCCAACTGCTCACTGCAAGGGGTTTGCGGGGGGTGGTGGTCAGATAGATCGCTGGTAAGAGGAGGAGAGGGAGAGGGCAAGGGGGTCTGCTGCCACTCTGCAGATGACTGGTGGGGGAGAAGGGGGCAGAGAGATCAGTCTGATTAGTGGGGGGTATTGGTGGATAAGGGGGACAGTGATGTCTGTGAGGGCTATTGCTCCTGCTTTTCACTCTCAGGCTGCGTTCTCTGCTTTCTGTGGCCTGCAAGCAATCTGACTCGTGTTGCGTTTCCAAATTCTTTTCCAACTGCGCATGCGCTGCTCAGACCCCTGATCATTTCAGGCACGTTTAGCCTCACCCATAATGTGAATTGCACTCACACTTTTTTTTCAGGTTGAACGTGTATGGGAGTACCTGAAAGCAAATTTCTAAGTCGGGTCTGAATTGCACCCAGATTCAACACTTAGAATGAAAATAGTAAAATCAGGCCCACAGAGTCATGGAAACAGGCCCTTCGACCCAACTTGTCCATGCTGCCCTTTTGTATTTAACCCCTAAGCTAGTCAGTATTGGCTGTAAAAGTGTTATTCAGAATTGAAGTATCTTCTCCATCCCTAAAATTTCTCTTCCAAAGTGTTTTAAATATTAACAGAATATTTTCAAAATTTTTTTGACTTTCTTCTTTTGCATTATAGTAATGGAAAATTCGCTGATTGCAACTGCAAACATTCTGTAACAGAAGAAATAAAAGATGAAAATCTGGCAAGCACAGATATATGCCTTTGTTTTTAAGATTCTGGACCTGGTCCTAACAACGCATGTATATACCCGGGGTGTCTACTATAGTCAGTTCCAATCTGACACAATGCATTTTGATATTTCTCATTCTTTACTTGATCTTTGGGCCACCTGTTTACTTAGGATCAGCTCACTAGCTGGAACCTCAATCGGAATTTGTGTTAACCCAATAGATGGACCAAAAAGAGTAAAGTCTGCTCAACCCTGCAGATTTATACTCTGCCTGATGATGCCCCTATATGCAATAATAAAATTGTTGCTTTACTCTGAAACTGAGAACTTTCCAAATGATCCATGGTTTTGGTGTCTCTTTGTATGGACTTTCATATCTTCTGTTATCACCTTCCACATTTTGCATCAATTTTCATGCTTAAAAACACCGGCAACTTTTGCAATTGGTTTGGAAGGAGGAAGTGGTAAAGATGAGAACATCGACCAGAATGAGAGAGAAGAGGCCAAGAAAAGCTCAAATTCAATGAGCACTACATGGAGACTGTTGACATACCCTAAAAAGAACGCAGGCTTGATCTCAGGAGCATTTGTCGTACTTTTGATATCTACTATGGGTATGTAACATTTACTCCTATTCAATTAAAAAGTTAATCTCTCTTTTTCAAAAGCTAGTTTATCTAACTCACCTCTCATTTTGCAAACTTGTAGTCCCACTCATGGATGTGAAGCTTAAGCTCCAGTGTAGTACCTACTGCTCTGCTACTGTCCTTTGAATGAAACATTGAGTCTGCAGGGTACCTGTTAGTAAGATGCAAGGCTTCATTTGAAGGAGGTCAAGAAATTCTCCTAGCTTCTTAGTCAATATTTCTAACAGACACCATCAAAAATGAACTATTTAGGCTTACATCTCATTATTCATTCTGAGAATATCTCATGCACAAGATGTGTGTTGAATATATACTAACATAATAAAATAAGTAATTGAATTTGAGGCACTTGAGATGTTTCTGTATGTACACATATTGAAAGGCTTTGTTTTCTCCTGGTACAGGAGACCTTTTCTTACCATTCATTTATTGATTAATAAGTAGCAATGTAATGGTAATGGACTGCTTTACCTGGGCCAGTATAACATAAGGCTCTGATACCTGCCTGGCTCTCAGTGTATCATAATGAACTTTGGAAAGAATCTCGAGGAACTCAGTAGCTCAGAATGTTCTCCCTTGTAATTTCAGGAAAATTTTCAGGGGCAAGACATAAAGTAGCTAAATGGGGAAACAAGGGGTGGACTAATTAAACAATAATGAAGTGTATAGCACAGAACAAGGTCCTTTGGCCCATCGCTCTTATGCCAGTCAAAGAAAACCTCTGAACTCTTCTAATCCCATTTTCTAACAATTGGCCCAGAGCCTTGTCTGCCTTGGTATTGTAAGTGCACATCTGAATATTTCTTAAATGTTATGAGGTTCTCTGCCTCCACCATCCTTTCAGGCAGGGAGCTCCAGGCTCCCATCACCCCTTGGATCAAAAAGGGTTTTCCTCACATCCTCTCAAACCTCATGTCCCTTACCTTAAATTTATGTCCTCTTGTCATTTATCCCTCCTCAAATTTGCCAAGTTTCCTTGGATCCGCAGGGGCTTTTACCATTGCTATTAGTCTCCCTTGTGGGACCTTATCAAAAGCCTTGCTGAAGTCCAAGTCAGCTCCACCAAATGCATTGTCTTCATTTACACATCTGGTCACCTCTTTCAATCGAGTGGTCAGATATGACCTCCCCTTTACAAAACCATGCTGACTGTTCTTGATTAATCCCTGCCTCTTCAAATGCAAATTCATTCTGTTTGTCAGAATTGCTTCCAATAGATTCTCCATCATTGATGTTTGACTGATTGGCCTGTAGTTTCTTGGTTTACCCCTTCCATCTTTCTTGAATAATAGTATCACATTGATTGTCCTCCAGCACCTCTCCTGTGGCCAGAGAGGAATTGAAAATTATTGTCACTGCCCCGGCTATTTTCTCCCTTGCCTCATTCAACAGTCTAGAATACATTTCATTCAGCCTTTGAGATTTATCTACTTTTAAGCCTGCCAGACCACTCAGAACCTCCTCTCTATCTTTACTTGTATCACAATTCTTCTCCCTGATTTCTATATCCACACCATCTCTCTCACTAGTGAATACTGACACAGTATTCATGCAAAATCCTACCTTATTTCCTCCCAGTTCCACACACACTGTGGTCCATTAAGGACTCTATTCTTTCCTTAGTTATCCTTTTGCCCTTAATGTACTTGTTAAACAACTTAGGATTTTCCTTTATTTTACCTCCAAGTGTACTTTTATGTTCCTATTTTGCATTCCTAATTTTCATGTTAAGTTCCCTTTTGCACATTCTATACTCCTTCCAGGCTTCTGCTATTTTAAGCCCTTGATGTGTCTCTTTTCCTCTTTATTCAATGCTGTATATGCTGCATATCTGGAGTTCACTGGATTTGTTGGTCACACTATTTCTTTTTATTGGAACATGTTGGCCCTGTATTCTCCCTATTTTTTTTCTTGAATGTGCCTCATTGTTTTGTCACAGATTTACCAAAAGTGTCAGCTTTCTGTCCATTCTGGCCAAATCCTATCTGATTTTATTAAAATCGGCCTGCTCCCATTTTAAAACTTTGAGTTCACGCCTATCCTTGTCCTTTTCCATAACGATCTTGAATCTGTGATTGCTGGCTGCAAAATGCTCCCCAAATGAAACTTTAATAGCTTGCCCAGCTCTGTTACCTAAAACTGAGTCAATGACTACCCACTCTCTTTTAGGACCTTCTATGCACTGGACGCATTGTAAGAATTCAGCTTCCTCTAAACCTTTCACACTATAACTACTCCAGTTACTGTGGGGGAAGTTGAAATCTCCACTATCACTACCCTATTACTTTTACTATCCTCCGAAACATGATTTCATATCTGTTCTTCTACTTTCCTTGGATCGTTAGAGGGTCTATAGAACACTCCCAGCAATGCGATAGCTCCATTTTGGTTTTTATGTTTTACCCATAGAGATTCATTTGAAGTGCCTTCTAAGATGTCATTCCTTCTTACTACTATATTTGGTTCCCAGATCAAAATCACGATTCTCCTCCCTCTTTTTCCTTCTTCCCTGTCTGCCTTGTAAATCCTATGATCTGGAATATTAAGGTGTCAATTCTGTCCCCTCTCAAAGTTAGCAATGACATCATACCTTCATGCTTTAATTTGTGCTTCAACTCACCTTCCTTGTTTGTCAGACCCCTTATATTAAAATAAATACCATCCAACCTTGCCAAATTTCCTTACGCTTTAACTAGCCTATATCTACTATGTCTTCCTGATCTACTTGCTGTCTCTTCTAATTTTGGTTGTGTATCTTCCCCTGCTCTCAGGATCTCAATTTCTTCCAAGTTAGTTTAATAGCTCTAGCAAACCTCCATGCAAGGGCACTGGTCCTATTTTGGTTCAGGTGCAACCCATCTGCCTTGTACAGTTCCTACCATCCCCAAAAATGCTCCCCATGCCCTAGAAATTTAAAGTCCTCCCTCCTGCACCATCTCACCAGCGATGCTGGATGAAGTAGAAAGGTCAAGAGCTTCAAGTTTTTAGGTGTCTAGATCACCAACAACCTGTCCTGGTCATCCCATGCCAACACTGTAACCAAGAAAGGCCACCAATGTCTCTACTTTCTCAGAAGAATAAGAAAATTTGGCTATGACTCTCACCAACTTTTATAGATGCACTATAGAAAGCATTCTTTCTGGTTGTGTCACAACTTGGTAAGGGCTCCTGCTCTGCTCAAGATCGCAAGAAACTACAAAATGTCATGAATGTAGCCCAATCCATCACACAAACCAACATCCCATACATTGACTCTGTCTACACTTCCCGCTGCCTTGGCAAAACAGCCAGCATATTTAAGGACTCCACGCACACTAGACATTCTCTCTTCCACCTTCTTAAAAAAGTTACAAAAATCTGAGCTCACTCATCAACCGACTCAAGAATAGCTTCTTCCCTGCTGCTGTCTGACTTTTAATTGGACTTACCTTGCATTAAGTTGATCTTTCTCTACGCCTTAGCTATGACTGCACCACTACATTCTGCACTCTCCCTTCTCCTTCTCTATGTACGGTATGTTCTGTTTGTATAGCGCGCAAGAAACAATACTTTTCACTATTACTATTTCATTCATATTATTGTCACATGTTAATACATGTGACAATGATAAATCAAATCAAATGCATTCATCTGGATGAACCTCCTATTTCTATATTCACTAGCACATGGCATTGGAAGTAATCCAGTGATTACTATCCACTGGATCCTTTTTCTTAATTTACTTCCTAACTCCCTAAACCTTGCTTGCAGGACTTCATTTTTTTTTACCTACATCATTGATATCAATATGTACCATAAAATCTTACTGTTTGTCCTGTCCCTTCAGAGTGCCCTGCAGCTGTTCAGTAACATTCCTGACCCTAGCATGAGGGAGTCAACAAACTATCCTAGAATCTTTTTTGCAGCTGCAGAAATGCCTGTCTGTTCCCCTTATAATTGAATCCCTGACTACTAAAGCCCTGCTGTTCTTCCTCCTCCCCTCTTGTGCAGCAGACCCACCCACGGTGCCATGTAACTGGCTGACACTGTTTTTGGAAATATATTCAGCCTGATTTTAACATCAAGTTGCGCCCCATTTTTGGGTGCGAAAACTTGGTTAAGTTGGGCGTGAGATGAGTAGTGTGGTCTGCGCTTACCTTCGTGCCAATTCCACTTTTAATAAGGCCCGAAAATGGCCACAGTCAGAACTGCGCTCAAAATGGGCACGACTTCCATTTAAATATATTTGCATGAATTTAAATTGACTTAATGAGTTCCACATCCAACCTTACCAGCACTTCTCCTTTACCACCGTGTTTCCCATCCAAAATCGGTGTGAAACAGACATGCTGCACAGAAGTCTGATTCAGGCACTGCAGTTAGTGAGCATTATCGAGCCCAGGAGTGATATGGCGGGGAACTGTTTCTATCCTTTTTTTACTGTGTATGTGCTGTTGGAGGTGCCAACTGGAGTTGCAGAACTTTGAGTACATTAAGCCCCGCCTACTGACTTCTGCAGCGCGATTTGGAATTGCTGATATCTTTTCAGACAGAGTATGGGGTGCCTGGCACGGTAGCACGGTGTTTCTGATTCAAGTGAAAATGAAGAAAAAGGTTGTGTGCATCACATCCACAAGCATCTGGATTCATTCCATGAGGTGATTCTGGTCATTATTTGCCCAATTCAGCCTCCAACCCAAACTCAATCCTTGTCCCCTGGGTCACCCCCATTCCCCACCTCACCCCTTGAATTCCTAACTTGACCACTGTCCCACTCTTGCTCCCCTGAAGATATGGAGCCATTTTGTGAGCACTAAGCTCACTTTAGAATTCTGCTTGCTAGGTGAATGTCTTTTGAAACCAATTGTATATCATGCCATTTTGATATCACATCACTGTGGATGTATTATTTGGCTGGGAGTATGATTCTGGCACATGGGCCAGATAATGATATGTTAATGCACAACAATGAGGTTCCTAGTATTAAATGCAGAAACTGCAAGTTGTCACTGACAGGAGACGATCACGTTCTGCATTTATGTCAAATTGAAATGTGACTAAGAAATTCTTGCGATTCTTTCCCCACTTGCTGCTAAACCTCCCCTGATGTGAATGGGAATTGAAAATCTAGTCATAGTCTCTTCAATAGGGTGAATATTGATGGATCTTCGTGTCTTCTAGTCTTCTGACTCTTGTGTCTTTGAAAAGCAAATATATTTTAACATTAGTTGAAATTGTACTTCTTGTTTTCATAAATACAGGAAATATCATGGTCCCGTATTTTTTGGGTGCATTAATGGATGGATTGTCTCAGAAGGACAGGAACAAATTCAGCAGAAGCCTAATTGGAATATTATCATTCTCATTGTTAGTGTAAGTATCTTCTACAAATATGTATTGTTCTGTATAATTTAACTTTTCATACTGCTGTATTCCATTGTTGAAAACCTTGAGTTTGGAAGAGTGCTATTGATGGGGCATGTGTAATAAAGATTATTGAGTAAAATATTGGCCATAGGTTTTACTGTTATGCCCAGGATGGGAGGAGTATGCAGTTCTTTTAGCTTCATGAATCCACTGATTGCATCCACCATTAGTTCAAAAGTTTAATTCACTCACTAAAATAACCAACTATTTACCTTTGGTACTGTTACTCAGAATAAAATAGACTTTAACCAGGTTTCTTTCAATATACAAACTTATTAGTTTGTTATAAAACCAATGTTATCAAATAGAAAGACAAATGGCTGGGAAAATTGCACCTGAGATGTTTATATTACTGAGGAATGAACATTTGGAATTTTATTTGCAGAAGATTATGCTGGTCTAGTTGTTGTAATTATATTTATTGCAAATTATCCTATGATGTATTCATGGTAGTGAGGCCTCGTAAGGGAGTGTTATCTGAGGGCCATGTGATCGCATAGGACCCTATCGATTCTCAAGGTGAGAATCTGAGCCAATCAGGAGGAGAATTCGTACTCCAGCTCAAGGAAGGTCACAAGGAAGGAGTTTGGGAGGACAGTTGTACAGTTGCTTAGTTATTTCAGTATGGCCTTTTCAAGTACATGCTTCTTTATTATTGGCAATAAGGCCTTTGTTTATCCAGACTTTGTTTATTCATAGAGTTGCCCTCAATCTATTGTAATATTTCTGTGAGAAAAATACACCTTCATTGAAAGTATTGGTTTGTTGGAAAATATGGGGCAGCATGGTGGCACAGTGATTAGTACTGCTGCCTTACAGCACCAAGATCCCAGGTTCAATTCTGGCCTTGGGTCACTGTCTGTGTGAAATTTGCACATTATTCCCTATCTGTGTGCTCCGCTTTTCTCCTACAGCCAAAAGATGTGCAGGTTGGCCATGCTGAATTGACCCTAGTGTCAAGGGATTAGCAGGGTAAAAATGTTATGGGAATAGGGCCTGGGTGAGATTGAGGTTGGCACAGACTTGATGGGTTGAATGGCCTCCTTCTGCACTGTAGGGACTCTATGATTAATAGAACATAGAACATAGAACACTACAGCACAAACAGGCCCTTTGGCCCACAAGTTGTGCCGAACACATCAAAACCTACCCAGCCATAGACCTATCTATAACCCCCAATCCTATTGGATCCCATATACTCATCCAGAAGTCTTTTAAAAGACCCCAGCGAGTTCGCCTCGACCACCACCGACGGCAGCCAATTCCATTCACTCACCACCCTCTGAGTGAAAAACTTTCTCCTAGCATCCCCTGCACCTTAAATCTGTGTCCTCTCGTCGCGACCATTTCAGCCCTGGGAAATAGTCTCTGAGAGTCCACCCTATCTAATCCTCTCAACATCTTGTAAACCTCTATCAGGTCGCCTCTCAACCTTCGTCTCTCCAGGGAGAACAGTCCCAGCTCCCTCAACTAGAACATAGAACATAGAACATTACAGCACAGAACAGGCCCTTCGGCCTTCGATTTGTGCCGACCAAAATAAAAAGCAATGCCCCTCCAAACTAAACCATTCCCTTCTCTTCCATATACTTATCAATTAACCTCTTAAACGCCACCAAACTTGGCGCATCTACAACAGCTGCAGGCAGGGCATTCCACTCCCTAATCACTCTTTGAGTAGAGAACCTACCTCTGATATCCGTCCTATAACTCATACCCCTTAATTTAAAGTTGTGTCCCCTCGTGCTAGCTTTCTCCATCCTAGGAAAAAGGCTATCACTGTCCACCCTATCCAAACCTCTATCATCTTATATGTTTCAATAAGATCCCCCCTTAGCCGCCTCCTTTCTAACGAAAACAACCTCAAATCCTTCAACCTCTCTTCATAGGACCTTCCCTCCATACCAGGCAACATCCTGGTAAACCTCCTCTGTACCCTCTCCAATGCCTCCACATCTTTCTTATAATGTGGCGACCAGAACTGCACACAATACTCCAAGTGCGGCCGCACTAGAGTTTTGTACAGTTGCAACATGATGCTGCGGCTCCTAAATTCAATCCCCCTACCAATAAAAGCTAAGACTCCATAAGCCTTCTTAACAACTTTATCCACTTGACTGCCTACTTTCAGGGATCTATTGACACATACACCAAGATCCTTCTGTTCCTCAACACTATTAAGAGCCCTACCATTAGCCCTATACTCTACACATTTATTGTTCCTGCCAAAGTGCATTACCTCACACTTTTCCACATTAAACTCCATTTGCCACCTCTCGGCCCAGCTCTGCAACTTGTCCATCACTCTGTAAACTAAAACACCCCTCTTCACTATCTACCACACCACCAACTTTAGTATCATCTGCAAATTTACTGATCCATCCCTCAATACCCTCATCCAGATCATTTATAAAAATTACAAACAGCAGGGGCCCCAAAACAGACCCCTTCAACCTGTCTTCACAAAGCATGCCTCCCAATCCAGGCAACATCCTTGTAAATCTCCTCTGCATCCTTTCAATAGCTTCCACGTCCTTCCTATAGTGAGGCGACCAGAACTGCACACAGTACTCCAAGTGTGGTCTGACAAGGGTCCTATAAAGCTGGAGCATTACCTCCTGACTCCTGAACTCAATCCCTCGATGAATGAAGGCCAGTACACCATAAGCTTTCTTAACCACATCCTCCACCTGGGAGGCTGATTTGAGAGTCTTATGGACCCGGACCCAAGATCCCTCTGCTCTTCCACACAGCTAAGACTCCTACCTTTGATAGTGTACTCATTCATCCCGTTGGATCTGCCAAAATGGACCACAACACATTTATCCGCGTTGAAGTCCATCTGCCACTTCTCCGCCCAGTCTTGCATCCTGTTGATGTCCTGCTGCAACTTTTGACATCCCTCCAGACCATCCACAACACCACCGACCTTCATGTCATCGGCGAACTTACTCACCCATCCCTCCACTTCCTCATCCAGGTCATTTATGAAAATGACAAACAGCAAGGGTCCTAGAACAGATCCCTGGGCACTCCACTGGTGACCGACCTCCATGCAGAAAAAGAGCCATCCACAACCACCCTCTGCCTTCTGCAGGCAAGCCAGTTCTGGATCCACAAGGTCAAAGCCCCTTGGATCCCATGCCCTCTCACCTTCTCAAGAAGTCTTGCATGGGGGACCTTGTCAAATGCCTTGCTGAAGTCCACGTACACTGCTCTTCCTTCGTCAATGTGTTCAGTCACATTTTCGAAGAACTCAATTAAGCTCGTAAGGCACAACCTGCCTTTTACAAAACCATGCTGACTATTTCTAATCAACCTAAAATTCTCCAAATTAGTTTAGATAATGGTCATTTTCATGCTATAAAGGCTTTAATTGGCAGAGACAATAGCTTTCTTATTTTAATGTATCTGTTCCACAGAGCAATTACAACAGGTTTTCGAGAATGTCTGTTTAATCTGGCATTTGCTAGATTAAATGTTCAAATGCGCAATGAACTATTCAGTTCCATACTGCAACAGGAAATTTGTTTCTTTGATTTCCATCAGACAGGTGAGTGGAACTTCTTAAAAAATGTAGAATCAGACTGAAAATACAATTATCTAATGGACTAGCTCTCTAATATCTATTGTGCACTGTAACGTTGCTTTGCAATATTTGGCTTCTGTAATTAATTAATGCAAAAAGAATCCTGTTGAAAAGCAAGAGAAATTCAGGACAAATGGAAAGTAAAATTGGGCAATATAAAACATTCATTAGGATTGAATCCAGATATTTTCTGCTGGCTAAGCTAAGTTAAAATTATTTCTTTGCACACATCAGCATGTATGAAATGTCAGCTTCTTTAGAATAATAAATACTTTGAAAAGCAGATCTGCAAACCAAGCTACTGAAACATTTGTTGAACTTCCAAACCCCAGCACCTAAAAGGACAAGAATGATTAAATCACACAATGGTTATGGTGCAGAAACCATTCAGCCCATTGTCTGCTAGCTCTCTGCAGTCACTCTCAGGAGAAACAGGTCGAAGTCATATACGTGGAATATAAGGAGTTTGGATGCAAATTAAAAAGTAGGACATCAAAGATACTAACTACAGGATCCCCCATAACCCTTGGTCCCTTTAGCCCCAAGAGCTAAATCTAATTCCTTCTTGAAATCACACGATGTTTCCGTCTCCGCTATTTTTTCTGGTAGTGAAATGGCTTCCAGTGTTTTTTGGAGAAGAGAGTTCCAATGACTCACAACATTCTGAGAGAAAATATTTCCTCTTATCTCTGTTTCAAATGAGCGACCCCTTTTTTTTAAACAATAAGCTCCTAGTTCTAGATTCTCCTACAAGAGGAAACACAGTCTCCATTTCCATCTTCTCACGGCCCTTCAGCATCTTAAACGTTTCAATCAAGTCGCTTCTTATTCTTCTAAACTCCAGTGAATACACATCTAACCTCCCCAACCTTTCCTCGTAAGAAAACTCACTCATTCCTTGGCCTGATATGAGGAAAAGAACAAGTTGTGGTATTGAGTGCTGACTGATTGGTTTAGCTTGATGTTTGCCTCCTACTCAATTTCTAACTGACTTTTTATATCCTAACTATTGAAAACAAATCCACTTTATGATAATTAAATCTGGTTGATGTTACAGGAGAAATCACATCTTGGTTGGCTTCTGATGCAACACTAGTGCATAACCAGCTCTCGCAGAATGTTAGTTTATTCTTACAGTACTCGACAAAGATTTTTGGAATCTATACCGTCATGATTATTCTGTCCTGGAGACTTTCCATGCTTGCAGTCATTGGATTTCCACTCTTATTGTTATCGTCAATATCTTATGGGATATATTATAAGGTATGTTCTGGTACAAATACACATGATCATTAAAAATCCAAAAGGTCCTTTCACTTGGACTGGTGGATTATCTTGTGTCATTGAAATGACTCAACTTCCAGCCAAGATTCTGAACCCAATATCCTTTCCATTACAAACTCCACCTACTTCCACTTCAGTCTTACCCCAGACAATCGATTGCTTGGTGCCTCCAACGTGCCTCTGTCAAGTTTTCTACTCTTAAACACACTGTCCTGTACAGCATAGTCATATCCTGTGTTAGCATATCACCCTTAAGAAGTCTGACAACACCAGGTTTAAGTCCAACTGATTTATTTGATAGTAAACTCGCAAGCTTTCGGGTTTGCCCCTTTGTCAGGCAATGGAGAGTTCTGGCTTCAGACAGAGCATATAACAGCACAGACAATTTACAGATTACTGATTAGAATGTGAATCTTTACACCTAACCTGCTATTCAAGAAAGGGCCATTGTCATACTGAACAGAATGGATTACTGCGAAGAAGTGTACCGACAACTGAACAATGAGGAACACTACAGGCAGTTACCCGCAGATCTGACTTAAGACTTGAATAGCAGGTTATGTGTAAAGATTCGCATTCTAATCAGTAATCTGTAAACTGTCTGTGCTGTTATATGCTCTGTCTGAGGCCAGAATTCTCTATTTGCCTGACAAAGGGGTAAACCCCGAAAGCTTGCGAGTTTACTATCAAATAAATCAGTTGGACTTAAACCTGGTGTTGTCAGATTTCTTACTGTGTTTACCCCAGTCCAACACCGGCATCTCCACCTCATCAGTATATCACTCTTCACAGGAAAGTCTGAATGAATTCTGGAAATGAGATCTAAGCTACCAGATAGGTGGAATTTGGGAGATAAAAATGCAGTGGAATGCAGGAAGGTCAATTCAAACATTGGGCATATATGGACAAGTGATACGATATGACACGGGCAAGAATTTTCTGCTCCCATTTTTTTCTGCTGGGTTTGGCAATAGGGACAGAAAACCTCACTTTTTATGTTGGTGAAAAGTCTTGACATGATCATTATGAAACCCCTCCCACCCCAAAAATGACATAACAGGTTCCTCGCCATGCAACATCAGAAACTTTGGCTGTGATTCTCCCAAAATACTGAACTGGCGGGAAAACTTTTCTCAATCCCAGCTGTTTTGTCAGTTCAGCTTCTCACCTAAATCTCCGCATTCTGTGCATGGCAGAGATCCCAACTGTGAATCTCATTAAAAACCGATGGGGCCAGGTCTATTAATGCCAGAGTCCAGCAGTTCTGAAACTCTGCGCAATTGCAGTGGTCCTGATCTGTCATTCTCCCTGTTTGCTGGCCAGCCTGATCGCTGGCTAACTTGGGATGCCCACAGTGCTACCCCTCCCAAGCATGACCCCTGCCCAATTGTGGCGCCAATAACAATTCTCGGGCCAGCCTTGACCGGAGCACCTGTCCAGCCTACACCCTTGCACCCCTTCCACCAGCAGTGGTGATTCCTCCCCCCCAGCCTGCCCAAATTGCTGCCTCCCTCCAGCCTCTACTAATCCCATCTGCAGAACGGCAGCGGGATCCAACAACCCCACCAATTGCCCCAGGCCCCTCTCACAATAGGCCTGTCCCCTTGGCACTTCCCAATGCCCATTTGGCAGCACCAAAGTGTCCCTGGGCATGGGCACTTTGCCTCTTGAGCAGCGCCAGAGACATAGGTTGGCACTGCCAACATGCCCATGCCCAGGGGGCATGACCCTTCTACTGCCGATCCCTTGGAAGGTCCCAATGGTCCCGTCTTTCATTCTGGCGGGGTCTCCCACCAGCACCCCGAACATGGGGAGCTACTTTAAATGCTGCCAGAATAAAGTATTTCTGATGGGGTGGGAAATTCAATCAGGACCGATAAATTCCTGATAATTACAGATAAAAGACATTTAAAACATATTTTAAAAAGATTCAAATTACTTACCTGCCTCCCAGCCTATTTCCAGTGTGGTCTGGACTTCGACTGTCCTTTGGCTCTGGAAGATGCACCTATGTTCCTGGCGCACGCACAAATTCTGGAACAAAGCCAACGACGCGCATCTCCCACTCCGACCGACCAGAAAAGTTGTGGGTCGCGATAGGAGAATCGCGGCCTTCATTTCCATTCATTTACATCACATCACCCGCCTCATATTCAAAAGTCCATGCATGATGGCATGACATCACAACTTACTGCAAAATACTACTGCTTTCAAAAGAAGTGACACTGGGGAGTCTGGAGGTGGGCACACAGTTCGCAAAGTGACATCACTTGTCCTGAGGGGAGAGAGGGCAACAGCAAAGGCTTTGAGGATATCGGGAGAGACAAAGGCTTAACAGCACAGGTGAAGGTGCCAGAGGTCCCAGCTGGGGAGATCATGGTTCTTGCAGAGGTGAGAAGGAGCTGTCAGAGGCAGGGGTATTGGCAGGACAATGACTAAAGCTATGGCCACTTGGCCAAGCTATGTAGGGCAAGAGTGGTGTATATGTCCTGCAGCAGTGAGGGACACAAGTCTTCCACTGCGGCTACTATCCTGGCTGTGTTGACCTGGTAATGTTAGCACTACCTCATTGGCTAGAAGACAGAAGGACCCCTCCATTCAATCCAAGGAACATAGGTGACATGCCTTCCTGATGTTCCCAACTTTACCTTTGGAGCTCCAGGAACCAGGGGATGACCAAGTCCAAAGGCACATTATCTGATTGGAACTCAGCAGGTTCCTGGCTTTGTTCAGCAATCCTCTAAGCACCAGAACTCTGGGATGTCCCTGCTTCGACTTGCTACAGATTAAACAGAGTGAGAGATGCTGAATAGTTTGTGACTTGAGGCCTCTCCACAAATAGGTCCCAGCAAGATGTGTGTCTCTGCATTGGTGAAGGGTGTGGGTGAGTGCTGTGACAGTTCTTCAAACTTCATGTCAGATAAATCACCTATGCTAGTTTGGGAGCTCTTTTTGACTTGACTGGCACATTGCCTGGACTGCTACCCTGATGTTCCTATGATGGAAGGAGATTTCATTAGTACGTGCCAGAGGCCTTCAGATATAGGAGATACATCACACATCAGTTTGGTGTAGTGGATGATGTTGTAGTGAGTCCTCGATTGGTTTATTGTTGTCCACTTTACTGTTGGTACAGGAGTGGTCGGGTGCTTCCCCGGCCACTCGAGTATCCCTCAGCGCATCTGAGATCTCTCCTTAGTATGTGCCAGTTTGTCCGCATGAATGCAGCAGGAGAGTGTATAAGCAGGGCGCATGCTAGGGCAGGTGCTAAGGATGCCTGGCATATGTGGATGATGAATGGAAGCAATGAGGTGATGAGGACATGACCTGCAGGGAAGATGAAGCTGCATGTGGGAGAGAGCGTTCTGGTGTCTCTTCAACTGGCAGTGAATGAGATCCAGGTGGATGTGTACTGGGTGAGTGTGAGAGTTGAGAGTGGTGGCAAGAGTGACTTATTCAGGTAAAATGGAGAAGACCATTCATCCTTTGAATACCTGTCCTCTTCTGCAGAGAATTAGCATTGACCACATCTGTCTCTCATGCTGGATTGTTGTCCCTGCTAGCTAATCCCCTACTAGTGCAAGAGTGGATGATGTTATGACACATCTCCACTACATCTAGAGGTCTGTTCAGATAAACATCTGAGAACCTGGGGGACACTTCCTAGCAGCCTTGAGTAGTCATGGACTATGAAGAAGTAGCTGGTGAATGCTGTGGTGGTCTTGAAATGGATTAAACCCCAAATGGATTAAATGGATTCACCCCTGATTAAAGCACTCAGAACACGGTGGGGTGGGTGAATCAGAGGCTATCCACCACAGAGTGGGAGTGAATCCCAAGGATGGTTTTTTTTTAAAAGCCTACTAATATGGTATGAAAACCTGTCATTATTGCCAGAGGGCTAAATGCTGCTTTTCCCACTCAGCACCAGACTCTGTCAAATATCAGGAAAATTCCATCCATTGTATTCACACACAATTCCTGTGCAGCAATTATACTCTGTTTTGTTATTTCATTCTGTTTTATCAAAACTGTATGCAATTGAATTTGAAACAAAATCAAAATATTCTGTTTGTACAAACTGAAGAAAAGCAGAGGGTATGACAGAGAATTTATATGAATTTCTCAAGTTCAGAGTATTTCCAGGATAGGCTGTTTTCGAATGAAATGGAATGAGGGTTTGATTTGATTTATTATTATCATATGTATTAACATACAGTGAAAAATATTGTTTCTTGCACGCTATACAGAAAAAGCATACCGTTCATAGAGAAAGAAATGAGAGAGTGCAGAATGTAATGTTACTATCATAGTAACATTAGAGAAAGATCAACTTGATCAAGTGAAGTGGAAAGAGGGTGGGGAATAATTGGGTCAGGGCCACAGATCATTCAGTTCCCATTTTTAGGTCATTCTTTCAATCCTAATTTTTACACAATATTTCAATTTTATATTGTCATTTATCATTAAAAATCAAACATGTGATAGTTTGGGAAATAACTAAGTAAAGTTGGTTGAAGCTTAGGAGTATGTTCGCAATACAAGCAATAGAGTCGGGAGTTACAAAAAGAGGTGCTCACCATAGCACCATCTCTACTAGAGAAATATAACTACACGCATGATAAGTTTACATGGCAGTTTCCATTAATAGTGAAGACATAGGAATTTATAATGGGAAAGAAAATTCTCACAAAAACATGACATGATTGTGACCATAGGAAGTAAAGTTCAGTAGATAGGAAATATGTCCAAATCGTTTTCAACATACTATCAATTGATACTTATTTAGCATTCTTTGGAAAATTATATTTTTCACTTAAGGGTCATACAATCTAATAATTTAATCTATTTTGTTTTCCTTCTTTAGAAAATAGCCAAACAGATTCAGGATGCTTTGGCAAATGCAAACAATGTAGCAGAGGAGACAATTTCATCTATAAAAACTGTACGTAGCTTTGCTAATGAGGAATTTGAAGCAAACATTTACAATGAGCGACTGAAGATAATGTATAACCTGAACAAGCACCAAGTTTTGGCGTTGACCATTTATACTTGGGGAAACAAGGTTAGAAACAATTTATCATATATTTGTTATCTAGCTAGTGCCATAGGTTTCACAACCTCAGCATGGAATCAGCAGGTGAAAATAATATGTGTATTCATAGAGGAAATGATATGCACTGACCAGAGCTGAAACTTAGATTTTGTAATTATATATGTGACAGTATATGAACTTGAACATCAATTCTTTTTGAAGCTTCAGTTACTAAGTTTTCTTTGCAGTGTTCAAATGTGCAACCATTTCTTCGTCCATTATAGTCAAAGCTTTAAGGTGAGAACAGAGAGATACAAAAGGGTTCAGACGGGCAATCTTTTCACAGAGGGTGGTGAATGTTTGGAACAAACTGTCAGAGGCAGTAGTAGAGATGGATACAATTTTGTCTTTTAAAAAACATTTAGTCAGTTACATGGGTAAGATGGGTACAGAAGGATATGAGCCAAATTGAGACAATTACCTTGAGTTTAAAAATGTTGTAGCTTTACTGAATCTTAGTTGCGTCACACTTGGAATACAGTGTTCAATTCTGGTCACCACACTATCAGAAGGATGTGGAAGCTTTGGAGAGGGTATAGACAAGATTTACCAGAGTGTTGCCTGCTATGGAGGGCATTAGCCATGAGGAAAGGTTGGAGAAACTTGGTTTGTTCTCAATGGAATGACAGAGATTGAGGGGTAATCTAATAGAAGCCTACAAGATTATGAGAGGCATGGACAGAATGGATGCCTCTAATAACTAAAGTGGAAGCTTTTTCCCAGGGTGGAAGAGTCAACTACTAGGGAGCACAGGTTTAAAGTGCGAGAGCCAAGGTTTAAAGGATATGTATGAGACAGATTTTTTACACAGAGGGTGATGGGTGCCTGGAACTCATTGCTGAGGGAGTTAGTGGAATAGTTGCGATAGTGACTTTTAAGGGATGTCTTGAGAAATACATGAATAGGATGGGAATAGAAGGATATGGTCCCTGGAAGGGTATGAGGTTTTACTTAAGTCAGGCAGCATAGAAGTTGTAGGCTTGGAGGGCCGAAGTGCCTGTTCCTGCGCTGTAATTGTCTTTGCTCTTAGTGGTTAAAAAAAAAGGTGGCATGGACAAGTTAGGCCAAAGGGCTTGTTTCCAAACTGTAAAACTCTATGATTACGACTCTATGACAATCATTCAGTAATCCTGCTTGATGTCTAGTGATGCTATTTAAATACACTCGGCTGAGTGCCTAGTTTGAGTCTTTACGTCGCTCGTCGACGTTTTTGTCAACCTCTAGCGAAACCCCAGTCAGGGCCACTTGATCTTGATTGAGGTACGTGTGTTGGAGTCACCGCTAAGATGTTATAGCTTAGGAACGTGAGTTGGGTTCACAGCTAAGGTGTTATAGCTAGATCTTTTATTGTCATCCCAGATGTCTATGGGCCTACTGGTGAGCCATTTTGTTGGTCTTGTGTGCTCGGGTTGCCCTCTCGCGTGAGGGGTGGAAATTTAGGGGACATTTATGCCGAATTAAGGGGATCCAATTGAGTGACACTTTGATTTCGCCAATTAGCCTATAATGGCACGTTTTTGGGGACGTGGGAGGAAACCGGAGTGCCCGGGGAAAACCCACGCAGCACAGGGAGAATGTGCAAACTCCCGCAGACATTGACCGTGACTGGTAATCCGCCCTAAGTCTCCGTAGCTGCCCAGCCAACGGTGCTAATCACCGGGCTGATGTGCTGCCCAAATGTCAGTCCATGTCAGCCCGCACTAACGGCAGTGAAGTACTGGACAACTCTCGGATCAACACCGAAGAGCCCTCCACGTACCACCCACCGAGTGCATGCCCCTTGTCATAGACAAGGCGGACTGTGGCACCTGTAGGAGGAATAGGTGTCATTATTTACACTTAACATTTATTTACATTTATTTACATTTAACCCATAACACACTGTACAACAACACACACACAAACAGCCCGACAAACACCAAAGAGTCTGCCATATTAATATATGGGCTCCGTTGAGGGCATTGTGCCGTGATCTCTGACAAGTGGCCAGCTTGTCCTCCGGTTTTGATCGTCTCTCACCTGTCGTTGAAGATCCCCAGTATCTCCAACGTGAGTGACAGGGTGAGCCTTGAAATTTGTTGGGCGAATGAACGGAATCTCTTTATTCCCAGGAAGGCCATGAGGCTGTTAATCTTTTCCAACCACTTGCCCCTGGCGCCAACAACAAATCCAAAGTATTTGGGGTTCGGGCATCCCGTCAATTTTTCAATCTCTGGTCCCAGATGCTGGTATTTCTGGCACTTTTCCTGCCACGCCTTCTCCAGACTGTCGTAGTTGTCCTCGAACTGGACTGTCACATCCACCACCGCTACCTGCTGATCCTTTTCCCTCTTGAAGACTATGTCAGGCTTCCAGAGGCTGCCGTCCTTGGCAATGAGCCTTGGCTCGAGGTAGGATGTCCAGCCGTATTTTCCGACATACTTATGCAGTTGGTCCAAGATCTTATTGTGGCGTTTGATCCGGCAGTTTTTCACAAATGGGCAAAAGCCTGAAATATGACCGAGTGTTTCTAGACCTGCCTCACACCTTCGGCAGGTCTTTGTGGCAGAGGGGTTCCCTCTTGACAGGGTCACCCTCATCGGGTATAGGTTACACCGAAGTAGCATGTTGTTTACCAGGCGATGGGATTTCAGCTGATATGCAGCCTTCATCCAACTGTTTGAGATTTTGTCATTGTGGTAGTAATGAACTCCCACACCTTGTGATGTGAGCTGTCTCCATTTCTGGAATTCCCATTCCCTCCACCCAGCATATCTATTCAATGGCTTGTTGGGCCCTGCCTCCTCCGCCGCCAATGTTGGCAATGCGGCTCTGATCATCGCTGTTTCGTCACTGCTGCCGTCTTCCGTTGTTGGCATGAAGTCTTCGATTTCTCTCAGTGCCTTGAGAAATCTCAGATCTTCGATGTTTCTGCCAACGTTCTGCTCGCAGAACTGGATCGAGGCGCGAATGACTTGATCTGTAGAGGCAGACAGTGCTTCCCATTTTCGGATCACCCCAGATGGTATTTGGATCTCGAGTTTGGGAATTCCCAGACCTCCATTCCGAGCCCGCGAATAGAGGATACCATCTGTTGTATGAGGTGGAAGGTGCAGGAACTGCTTGACAGCATTGCGGATCAATTGGTCCAGTTTTACTAGCGTGTTTTGAGACGCTTCGGTTAGGATCAGGTGATAGTACAGCCTCGGTATGACATGAACAGTGAGCAGCTCCACGTGTTGTCGTGGGCGAAGAGCTGCTGCCTGTAGACTGGAGATCCAAGTCTTCAGCCTGTCCTCCCATGCTCCTTCCTCCACACCAGCCCACGGGTCTATCCGGGCTCCCAGGTATTTCTCTGTCTCTCCTGGGGGGATGTATGCAATGTCCTCCTTCTGAATCCTCCAATTCTTGCATTGGTTGTAAATGAAGGTCTTCCTCTTACAGGTGAAGTGGAAACCCTTGGTCTTACTGGTGTTGACGGTAAGACCAGTCATCTCGCAAAAAGTCTGGAGGATCTTCAGGTTTCGTGCCATCCCAGTGTGCGAGTCGCTGAGCAGGGCAATGTCATCTGCAAACGCAAGGGCCAAGCAGTTGACTCTTGCTCCATCTAGCGTCATGCTGACGCCAGACTTAGCCGCTTCAAGACTGCATAGCAGCGGATCCAAGGCAATATTGAATAGTACTGGTGAGAGTGGGTCTCCTTGCTTGACACCCCTCTCAATCATTATTGGGGTGGTTTTAGACTTCTCGCCTTCCACCACCATTGTGTTGCCAGTGTAGAGGTTCTGGATGAGCTCCACAAAGGCGTTTGGTAGCTTGACTCTCTGTAATGCTTTTATGAGTAGTTTGTGGCCAACCGAGTCGAACGCTTTCGCCAAATCAACAAAGACAACTGCGAGGTCCTTGTGGTTTTTCTTGGCTCCCTTCATGATGTTCTGCAACACTGCGATATTTTGGTTGCATCCGGGAGTAGCTGCCAAAAACCCTTTCTGTCTCGGGTTTATGTCGCTGTCTCACTCAGCCTTTTCACCATGATCTTTGTGAATAGGCGCAGCAGCAATGGACCGATGGTAATTGGTCGCCAGTTGTCAATGTTTTTCAGGCGTTCCCTGTCCTCACATTTGGGGATCAGGACCATTCGGCTCTGTTTCATACAGTTTGGGATCGTCTTTGAAGCCAACCACAAGGAGAAGAGGCGAGGTATGCGGGTTTCATAGGCCTCATGAATACCCCGGATGTCGTCCAATTTCTGACCATCCAGTCCAGGCGCGCTATCCTCATTAACGCCCTTGATGGCCTGGGTAACCTCCTCTTTGGTGATCGGCTTCATTAACTCACCGTTGTCGGTTTTCCCACTGTATGCTTTGAACTTATTGATATTTGCTCTATTGTTCTGGCTGGAGAGTTTCTCCCGAAAGCTTGCCTCCAGTTCCTCAATTGTAAGTGGACATTTCATTTGTGTAGGCGCGCCCATGATCTGTCGGGCAAGCTGACGCCTATTGTTCTTATAGAGCTGCTGTGTCGCTCTAAAGACGGATTTCTCCTTTGCCCATCGTTTCTTTGCTCCACTATTAACCGCATGCCGAGGCCTTTGGTTAACTTTCTGATGTGCCTTCTCCTTAGGACCAGACTTCCTTTGCCCTTTTGTCACACCGCCCATCAGAAGGTCGGTGATGCTCTCAATTATACCCACTGCCAGGGCTTGATTGTCGGGGTCGTTCCTCGCAGTTAATAGCCTCTCGGCTTGCCTGAGGTGTTCCTCCACTTCCCTATGCTTAGGGTCGTGAACCTTGGGCTGACTGATGGAACTCACCTGCGGTACCTGATCTCCGACATCTGCCTCCTCAGGCTCCTGCTCTTGCTCAGAGCCTGGGTTCTCAGCAACAACTGGGAGTGCGTTGTTCGCTGTTTTGCGCGCATTTGCCAGCAACCTGCGCTTGTCAGAGATTTGTTTGGCCGTTTTGGTTGTTAGGATACTCCCAATCTCTTTATTGATATAACGTGTACAGCAAATTTCTTTTCAAGCTCCTCAAGGAGCGATTCCTCCTCCTCGGACCACACGCTCTTACTTCTACCACGTTTGGCTGAGGGCTTAGGCAGTGCCTTTTCCGCATGTTTTTCATTGCGGAGGACCGGGTGACGGTGTCGCTCATGCTGGCTGAGTCCACTCTCTGTGGTGAAGGCCAATTCACATGCACTGCACTTATACTGTCCCACTGCCAGAGGCTTCTCGCCCTGACATTTTGGGTAGTGGCAGGCAATCGAGTGGAACTCACCGGGCTTACCGCATCGAGCACACTTGGTCACGATGTTTTTGGTCCTGTGCATTGTCTTAAAATGCTCTCTGAAAGCCCCAACCGTGGAGAGTATGGAATTGCAGGGCTTGCAATACAACGCATCAGTAGGATAATGGATCACCACTTCCTTAACCTCTCAGCGGTCTTCCGTAGGTGTTATTATAATTGTCTCGATGAAGGTGCCTTCATCCTGAGCACCTCCATCGCTTGCGGTATTTCTGATGTTACCATTGTCTCCCAAGCCCTTATTCAGGGCTAAATATGCCTTGTTGTAGAAGGTACAGGAGATTATCTCTACTTCCTCAGTTGGATGGGCCGTCCAGACCGGCTCCTCTACAACGGGTGTTTCGTCATCACATATTGGAGTGACTGGGTCCTCAGACCTGGGACCCGAGTCTACCCTCCAATAGTGCCCAGCAATTTGTCTCTGTCTCCAGACCAGCTCTTCCGTTTGGGTCGAGACTGATCTTGTCACTAACTCTTTAGAGTTAGTTACCACGTAACCTAGCCTTTGCAATTTCTCACAGAGAGCGGTTACAGACTCGTCTGTGGGATTGTTGTTTCTCCGGTTCACAATCCAACCGGAAACCTGCCTTCCTGGCAGCCACTCATATTTTTTCGCCGATCCATCTGCAACCGCATCCGGATGACCCATTGTGTGGTTTTGTTTCCACTCAACTTGCGGAAACTGGTCGTTTAGCCCTTGATCCAAAGCGATCAAGGTTACCAGCGGGGCCAACGAGGAGGCAGCACCAACGTCTGTGATGGGCAAAGCACACAAATATCGATCACAGCCGGTAACTATGCCGGATCACTCCTCAGTGGGAGTGCACCGCAAAGTGAAGAGTCATAGTTACTCCGTCAGAGTAACTTCACAGAGTCTTCACAGAGAGTGAAAACTAAAGGTAATCTTCAACTGAGATGTGCTGAGGGATTCTCCGGCCACACGCACCGCAAGAGTAGAAATTCCCACCCAAGTTTGATGGACCTTTGAATGGTCCACCAAATTTTCTGTCTCACCTGCCACAATTCCTGTGATGGGTGAATCAGGAGAATTTTGGGTATGGTTTGAGGCCAAGGTCAAACCCAGCTACATCCCACAACCAATTCCATTCCATTTTAAATGTATATGCTTTGTAACTGTTTTAAAAAACTGGGAATTTATTGTTAAATGACAAAATTTGCAGCAATTTGAGAAGCAGACAAGTAATGACAGTTAGAATAAGAGTTTTTCCACTGTCTAAAGAGCTGGGAGATGCAAAGCTGTGGTACAACAGCACGACGAGCTGAAGAGTATAATTGCAGTGTGACAGGTTTACATAGGCAGTTAGCATTATAAATGTGGACCTAGGAATTTATCACGAAATCACATAGTTTATGTTTAGAAAATGAAGACAGATATGTTTAGGTTGTGTTCTGTGCAGACTCGATGTTCCGAATGGACTCCTTCTGCACTACACAGATTCTATCATTCTATGTTTTAATATGTAGGAAAATTGTTTTGAGTTCATTTGTGGCATTACTCACAGATAGTCACTGTAATGGTGATGGAGCAGTTGCATAGAATAGGGGAACAGGAGGAATACCTTCAGCAACAAATGGATAGACTCTCTTAAGCCAATAAACAGTTTGATTTGAGCATTAAAAAGACAATTGCCATGGCTCAGGATGTTGCCATTCTGCCATCTTTCAGGATTGACATTTTGATGATGAAGGTTATTAATAGTTTTCATATATTGAAGCTCTGCAATCCGCAGCAATCTGTCACTTGATGCCAAATTCAACACATGCATCACAAAAGCTGCAGTTGAGAACACCAAACAGTCAACTAGCAAGCCTTCGCTGTATCAGATGTCAGACATCTCCTCAGCATCTCTTGGCCGGACAGGATAACTATTCCAGAGTTCCGTGACATGTTCATTCCATCGGCATACACCCACTGCTAACCAGCCATGTCTGCACTGGATCAGCTATGTTCATCAGGTGGGTGATGGCCCTATATCCAAAGACCTTCTGTGTTGTGAACTAGCCACCAGGTCATGTCCTTCTGAGTGTCCAAATCTCTGCTGCAAGGAGACCTGTAAGCAAAGATGAAGTTGGCAATCATTGAACTGACAGCTGGAAGATAGTAGCTGATGGCTGACCATTTGGAAGAGCACTGGAAGAGGAGAGTGGAGACAAAAACTCAGGTGGCCAAGGCGAGAGCCTCAGGGAAAACAGGGGGCCTTCCAGTCTGCAGCAAATGTGCAGATTTTGCCATGCTAAAGTGATGCTTAACACATAAATGTCACAAACCACTGTCTTACATGAGGAATAGCTGCCATTGAGGGACAAGAACAGAGCAAAGCTAAACACAGAGCAGATAAGATATGTGATCGTGGTGGGAACTAAGGCTGGTGCCAGGGAACATTGCAGCCAGACTGTACTTCAACTCAATCTTAGCTCCATAATGGTTTGTACCTTTAGATAACTAAAACTGATCAATTTCAGTCTTGAAAGCATCAATTGTCAAAGTATCTATAGCCTTTTGGAGATAGAATGATGCTTACCTTAGTGAAGATATAATGAAGATTCACTTACAAAAATTGGAGTTGAAAATACATCTTCTGTTCCAGCTAGAGATGCAGCTAAATTTTAGATTTTTAGAATGTATGGTGTATGTGTGTTTTAAGTTAGGATTTTGAGAACATTGAAAATTAGGAATATGTTCTATAAGAGATGCAGAACAGATTACAGATGCTGCTTCAAAATGTACCATGAGATTATTAAATCCCAGCTCCAGAAAGATAGTTATGGTTAATGAGAGTCAATCACCTCAGTTCCAGAGCACCACTGAAAGAGTTGTTCAGGGTAGTATCATAGACCTAACCATTTTTACCTGATTATTGAAGACTTTCCTTCTAAGATAAGCTCAGATTTCCAAGATAAGTTCACGTTGATAGCACAATGTTCAGCAACGTTTCTGACTCCTCATATACTTAAGTTGTCCATGTCCAAAAACTGTCAAGACCTGGACAATATCCAGGCTTGAGCTGACAAGCGGCAAATAACATTTGTGCCACACCACACAAGTGCCAGACAATGCCCATCTTCAACAAGAGAAAACTTAGCCATTGCAGAACCACCTCCTCACCCCCTCAATCAAAACATCTTGGAGGTGATCACTAACCAGAAACTAAAAAGGATTAGTCCGTATAAATATAAAGAACAAAACAGCACGGGAAACAGGCCCTTCGGCCCAACGAGCCCACGCCGCCACCCCGATGTTTCCACCTCTACCCGCGATCCCTGTCCATGTTTATAGATCTATGGATTAAAAACCAAATTTGAGACAATTTAGGGAGAATTTGTTTTTCCAATTAGCCTAAGAGCACATCTTTGGGATGTGGGAGGAAACCGGAGCTCCCGGAGAAAACCCACGCAAGCACGGGGAGAATGCGCAAACTCCCACAGACACAGGCCCAAATCCATGTATCTTCACAGCACAGCGATAGTCACTGAGCTGTCGTGTTGCCCATCAAATGGTCCAGGTCAAGCGTACACTAACTACGTGAAGCACTAGGATACTCTCAAAAAAACTCCAAGAGCAGCCCTCTCACGACCCATCGCGTGTATGCCCCTCGTTAGACAACAAGGTGGACCAAAGCACCTGTAGGATAAAAACAAGTACATCAATATCATCATCTGTTTACACACTTCCCAGGGACTCCCAAGGCTCATGATCCCTATTTTAAATCAGTTTTCTATACCCCTCCATTCCATTCTGTTCATGTGCCCATCTAAGTATTTCTTAAATAACTCCAGAGTACCTGCCTCCACCACTTTACTTGGCAGCGCATTCCATACCCCCACCACTCTCTGAGTGAAAAAACTCCCTCTAGCATCCATATTATACCTTACCCCCTTCACCCTAAGCCCGTGACCCCTTGTGCTATTTGAGTCCATCCTAGGAAAAAGCTTAACCCTGTTTACTCTATCTATCCCCTACATAATCTTGTACACCTCTATTAGATCTCCTCTAAGTCTACGTCTTTCTAAGGAAAACAGTCCCATTTTGCCTAATCTCTTCTCGTAACTCACACCTTCCATACCAGGCAGCATCCTGGTAAACCTCCTTTGCACTCTCTCCAGAGTCTCCACGTCCTTCCGGTAGTAAGACGACCAGAACTGGACGCAGTATTCCAAATGAGGTCTAACCAACGTTTTATAGAACTGCAACATTAAAGGCCAGCTCTTGTACTCTATACCCCTTCCTATAAAGGCTAACATACCATATGCTTTCTTCACAACCTTCTCCACTCGCTCTGCCACCTTCAGAGACTTGTTCACCTGCACCCCCCAGGTCCACCTGCATTTCTATACTCTTAATAGGTCTACCCTTTATCATATACCTCCCCACTACATTCTTTCTCCTGAAATGCATCACTTCACATTTATCAGGTTTGAATTCCATCTGCCATCTGTCTGCCCAAGCTACCAGCCTATCTATGCTGCATCGCCTGACAATGCTCCTCACTATCCGCAAGTCCAGCCATCTTTGTATCGTCTGCAAACTTGCTGATCACTCCACTTACTCCCTCTTCCAAGTCATTTATATATATTACAAATAGAAGAGGTCCCAGTACCGAGCCCTGTGGCACACCACTAGTGACTGACCTCCAGCTAGAAAAACACCCTTCCACTATCACTCTCTGTCTCCTATTACCAAGCCAGTTACTTATCAATCTAGCTACCTGTCCTTGTATCCCATTAGCCTTGACCTTCTCAACTAACCTCCCATGAGGGACTTTGTCAAACGCCTTACTAAAATCCATATAGATGACATCAAAGGCTCGCCCTTTGTCCACTGTTTTCGTCACCTCCTCAAAAGATTCTACCAGATTTGTAAGGCACGACCTCCCCTTAACAAATCCATGCTACGTATCCCTAATCAGATCGCAACGCTCTAAGTGCCTATACATCCTATCTCTAAGAATCCCCTCCAACAACTTCCCTACCACTGACGTCAAACTCACCGGCCTGTAATTTCCAGGGTTATCCCTAGTACCCTTTTTAAACAACGGTACAACATTAACTATTCTCCAGTCCTCTGGGACCTCACTTGTGTCCAAGGAAGAGACAAAGATTTGCGTCAGAGGCCCAGCAATTTCACCTCGCACCTCCCTAAGCAGCCTGAGATACATGCCATCAGGCCCTGGAGATTTATCAGTTTTAATGCTACCTAGAAGCTCTAACACTTCCTCCCTCGGCATGGATATTTCCCTCAGCTAGTCCACAGCTCCCTCAGAGACAGGAACTGTCAACAAGCCCCTCTCCTTCGTGAATACCGACGCAAAGTATTCATTCAGGATCTTCACCATTCCCTTGGGCTCTAAGCACAGTTCCCCTCCTCTGTCCCTAAGAGGTCCGATTTTTCCTCTAACCACCCTTTTATTCCTAACATAGGAGTAACATATAGTGGCTACAAAGCGCAGGTTAAGAGATTGGGAATCCTGTGATGAATAACTTACCTCCTGACTCCCCAAAGTCTGTTTACCATCCACAAGGCACAAGTTAGGAGTGCGATGGAATACTCTCCACTTGCCTGAATGAGTGTGAATCCAACAAAACTCAAGGAGCTCAACACTGTCCAAGTCAAAGCATGATGTAGAGATGCCAGTGTTGGACTGGGGTAAACTCAGTAAAGTCTGGCAACACCAATTTTAAATCCAACCGATTTATTTGATAGTAAATCTTTGAGCTTTCGGCCTTTGTGGCCTTCGTCAGGTGAATGAGGTGTTCTGGTCTCCAAAAGCACACATATCAGCACAGACATAGCATAAACTTTGACTTTACCAAGTCAAAGCAGCCAGTTGTTTGACACCCATCTATGAACATAAATATTCACTCTCCCTACCAATAACGTACAATAGCAGCAGTATGAACTATCTACAAGATGCACTGTGGCAACTCACCAAGACTTCTTTGACAGCACCTTCCAATCCTATAATCCGTATCATTTAGAAGAATAAGGGCAGCAGGTGTATGGAACAGCAACACCTAAAAATTCCCTTCCGAGGCATACACCACGCTGACTTGGAAATACATCATTGTTCTTTCAATTCAGCTAGATCACTCACTGAAACTCCCTTCCTAACAGTGCTAAACCTAATCAGGAAAAATAAAAGTTGGGAATAGTAAAAGTGACCACAAATCTTTTGGATTGTCATAAAATTTCAACAGGTTTATTCCTGTCCTTTGGTAAAGTAAACCTGTTGTTAACTGCTTTGCCTTGTACGTGACTCCGGTCTATTCACCAAAGCTATTGACTCTGAGTTCTATCAAAACTACGGCACTGTGACTGTTCCAAATAGTCCAGTAAAATCTTCCAGGGCAACTAAGGATGAGCAAGAAATGCCAGTCATTCCAGATTTCACTGAATGAACAAGAAAGAAAAGTTTCTTTTAAAATTGAGACTCTGGGCCCACTTTTTACCATTTTGATTCTAAGTGCTAGGTGTGACTTGAATCTGGGAGTGTTTCAGATCCGACTTTTAGACCCGTTCTCAGGTGCCCTCATTCGCACTCTGCCTGCAGAATTATCAGTGATTCCGAATCGCGCTGCAGAAGCCCGTGGGTGTGGTTTAATGCGCCTGAAATGGTATAGCTCTGATCAATGCTTACAACTCTGCACGTGCAGTAAAATAAAACAGAAAAATGTACCCCTGCCACATTGCTCCTGGGCCAGGTAATGCCTCCCCCTGCCCTCCACAGATATTGTCCCATTCCCACAACGTAACTGACCCCCTTATCCCACCATACCGCTGCTACTCCTGATCACGGCCACCTGTTACCCTCGCCCCACTGATCACAGACAAAGAGGCAACAGACCCCCCCCCCCCCCCCCCACTCCACCAGAGAGCCATCCACCCTCCCCCATCTGAGTCAGGGAGCTGTTGGAGACTCTGAACTTACTTCCCAGATGCTGGAATGCCCGAATTTGATCTTTGTGGACCATGTCTGCTTCGTACCGAATATGTACGGGTGAACGCAGTGGTATAGGGGGAAGTGCTGGTAAAGATGAATGGACAACCAGCTCATTAATTCAAATTAAATGCATTCAAATGTATTTAAGTTGCTGTCGTGCCTGTTTTGGGCATGGTCCCGAAGACCGCCATTTTCACATTGGTAAAGGGGAAGCAGCTGTGGAGGCAGTCGTGAATTACGCTACTTGCCTCATGCCCAACTTTACCAAGTTTTCATGTCCGAAAACAGATGCAATCTGATGGTAAAATAGGGCCCGCTGTCCCTGCAGCCATTTATGGTAAGACTTTTCTCCTCCCTCATTTTGCCTAATGTATCCGAATATCTAGCATTTCTGCCTTTAAACCATTTCCTGATCTTTCCTCCTACTAATTGGCTGTTGCCCGTTCCTTTCGTTTCCCCATCCTGTTCCTTTTTAACTGTTGTTCATCTGTAATACCTTTCAGATCTGAGGAAGGGTTTATGCCTAAAATATCAAGCAGATTTGTATATCTGTTCTGAAGATGAGAACAGACTAATTTCTCCTCACTAATTGCACTTTTTCTCCCCAGTTTTTTCAGGTTATTCTCTACATTGCCATTGCATATTATGGTGGGTACCTTGTCCTGACTAACCAAATAACATCTGGTGATCTACTCTCCTTCATCTTTTATCAGATGATGCTATCTGATACACTTCAGGTTAGCAATTTTAGACTAAAATAAATACTGACCTTTGAAGATGTACCAACTATTGCATTACTTTATAAACAGGTATTTTCTTTTATTTCAGAATGTCAACATTACATTTACTGGATTGATTCAAGCAATTGGCGTGACAGAAAAGATCTTTGAGTGTATCGATGATAAATCAACCAGGCAAAAGACTGGAACATTCATTCCAGAAACTCTGAAGGGCGAAATCACATTTAAGAATGTCAGTTTTGCATACCCTACCAGGCTGCAACACAAAATTCTCAATGTAAGTTTCCCAAATGAAGCTGAAACATTGAGTTGTACGTCATTGCTGTTAAAGCTCCAGAGACTGATTTTTCTGCTTAGTCCTCACCAACATTAAGTCAGCCAGTGTATCCAGCCAAGATTTTACTAAATTCACCTACATATCTCTTGGGTGGGATTACATCAGACTAGTATTTGGGAATGATCACTCTTTCACTGGAAGCTATTACCAAAAGCCTGCAGCAATTAAGATTCAGGGCAACATTTAGATCAGCTATTAGGAACAGCAGGCAAAGGTGTTACAATTGGATTAAGGATCATTAATATTTAAATAGAAACCCAAACACCTAACTTTAACCCAAAAAACTATGCCACAAGATCTCACCTTTTTAACCAAAGTCTAAACTTTACTTTATATAAAAGACTTAAGTTAATAACACTTATTTTACATACAACATAGAATAGTACAACACAGCACAAGGCCCTTCAGCCCTCGATGTTGTGCCGAGCTACGTCCAAACCCAAGACCAAGCTGTCCCACTCCCTATCATTCTGGAGTGCTCCATATGCCTATTCAATAACTGTGTAAAAATTGGAGGAAAAGATTGCAAGGATGATTCTGGACAGAAGTGAAAGTAACAGGGTAGTTGTTATAGGGGACTTTAACTTTGCAAATATTGATTGGAAAAGTTACAGCTCAGGCACGTTAGAGGGATCAGTTTTTGTACAATGTGTGCAGGAGGGTTTTATGACTCAGTGTGTATATAAGCCAACAACAGGAGAGGCTACATTGGACTTGTTTCTGGGTAATGAACTAGACCAGGTGTTAGACTTGGAGGTAGGTGAGCACTTTGGTGATAGTGACCACAATTCAGTTACGTTTACCTTAGTGATGGAAAGGGATAGACATATACCAAAGGGAAGAAGGTACAGCTGGGGGAAAGGTAATTAAGAGGCTATTAGGCGAGAGTTAGGATACATAGGGTGGAGTAGGAAACTGCAGGGGCTGGGAACACCTGAAATGTGGAACTTATTCAAGGAACAGCCACTGCGAGTCCTTGATAAATATGTACCTGTCAGGCAGTAAGGAAGTGGTAGAGCCAGGGAACCGTGGTGTACTAAGGAAGTTAGTTCACTAGTAAAGAGGAAAAAGGAGGCCTATTTAACGATGAAACGTGAAGGCTCGGTTAGGGCACTTGACAGTTATAAATTAGCCAGGAGGGAGCTAAAGAGTGAGATAAGAAGAGCTAGAAGAGGACATGAGAAGACTTTGGCAGATAGGATAAAGGAGAACCCTAAAGTTTTTTATAGATATGTTAAGGATAAAAGATTGGTTAGGTCAAGATTAGAGCCAGTCAAAGATAGCAATGGGAAGTTGTGTGTGGAGCCAATAGAGATTGGTGAGGCACTGAATGAATATTTTTCATCGGTCTTCACATGGGAAAATGTCAACCGAGTTGGAGAGAATACTGGGATACAGGGTTGTAGACTAGACAGGATAGAGGTACATAAGGAGGAGGTGTTAGCTATTCTTGAGAGTATGAAAATAGATAAATCCCCTGGGCCAGATGGGATTTATCCCAGGTTACTCTGGGAGGCTAGAGAGCAGATTGCAGAGCCTTTGGCTTTGATCTTCATGTCATCGTTGGCTACAGGTGTAGTGCTGGAAGACTGCAGGATGGCAAATGTTGTCCCCTTGTTTAAGAAGGGGAGCAGACATCATCCTGTAAATTGTAGACCAGTGAGCCTTACATCTGTAGTGGGGAAAGTTTTGGAAAGAATTATAAAGGATAGGATTTATAGTCATTTAGAAATAAATGAATTGATTAGGGATAGTCAGCATGGATTTGTGAAGGGAAGGTTGTGCCTCACAAACCTTATTGAGTTTTTTGAAAAGGTGACTAAAGAGGTGGATAAGGGTAAGGCAGTTGATGTGGTGTATATGGATTTTAGCAAGGCGTTTGATAAGGTTCCCGATGGAAGGCTACTACAGAAAATGTAGATGCATGGGATTGAGGGAGATTTAGCAATTTGGATTAGGAATTGACGAGCTGATAGAAGACAAAGGGTGGTGGTTGATGGGATATATTCAACCTGGAGTTCAGTTACTAGTGGTGTACCTCAGAGATCTGTTTTGGGGCCACTGTTGTTTGTTGTTTTTAATAATGACCCGGATGAGGGTGTAGAGGGATGGGTTAGTAAATTTGCTGATTATACCAAAGTCGGAGGAGTTGTAGACAGTGAGGATGGATGTAACAGTTTGCAGAGGGACATAGATACGTTGCAGAGCTGGGCCGAGAAGTGGCAAATGGAGATTAATGTGGAAAAGTGTGAGGTGATTCACTTTGGTAAGAGTAATATGTGTGCAGAATATAGGGCAAATGGTAGGACTCTTAATAGTGTAAATGAGCAGAGAGATCTTAGTGTAGAGGTGCATAGATCTCTGAACGTTGGTACTCAAGTTGATAAGGTTGTTAAGAAGACGTATAGTGTGTTAGCATTTATTGGTAGAGGGATTGAATTTCGGAGCCGAGATGTCATGTTGCAACTGTACAAAACTCTGGTACGGCTGCACTTGGAGTGTTGTGTACAGTTTTGGTCGCCACATTATAAGAAAGATGTGGAGGCATTGGAAAGGGTGCAGAGGAGGTTTACCAGGATGTTGCCTGGAATGATGGGTAGGTCTTATGAGGAAAGGCTAAGGGACTTGAAATTATTTTCATTAGAGATAAGGAGGCTAAGAGGTGATTTAATTGAGACATATAAGATGATCAGAGGATTAGATAGGGTGGATAGCGAGAGCCTTTTTCCTCGGATGGAGATGGATAACATGAGGGGACACATCTTTAAATTAAGGGGTGGTAGTTATAGGACAGATGCTAGAAATGGGTTCTTTACTCAGAGGGTAGTAAGGGCGTGGAATGCCCTGCCTGCAGCAGTTGTGGACTCGACAATTTTAAGGGCGTTCAAATGGGCAGTGGATAGACATATGGATAGCATTTGAATAGTTTAGGATAGACAGTCATAAAATTGGTTACATTGGTCGGCGCAACATCGAGGGCCAAAGGTCCTGTACTGCACTGTAGTGTTCTATGTTCTAAAGTTCCTAAAGTGTCCGACTCCACTATCACAGCAGGCAGTGCATTCCATGCCCCAACCATTCTTCGAGTAAAGAATCTACCTCGGACATCCCTCCTATATCTCCCACCATGAACCTTATAGTTATGCTCCCTAGTAACAGCTACATTTCAGAGACTTGGGTAGAGCAGGGACAGGAATGGATGTTGCAGGTTCCGGGGTACAAATGCTTTAGTCGGAGTAGAGAAGGAGGTAGAAGGGGGGAGGAGTGGCATTATTGGTCAAAGACTGTATCACGGTGATAGAAAAGAAGTTTGATGAGGACTTGTCTGTTGAGGTAGTAGGGGCTGAGATTAGAAACAGGAGAGAAGAGGTCACCCTGTTGGGAGTCTTTTACAGACCTCCTAATAGTTCTAGAGAGGTTGAGGAAAGGATTGCGAAGTCAATTCTGATTAGGAGTGAAAGTAGTAGGGTACTTGTGATGGGGGACTTTAACTTTGCTAATATTGATTGGAATAGCTATAGCTCTAGCTCGTTAGAGGGGTCAGTTTTCGTACAGAGTGTGCAGGAAGGTTTTTTTGACTCAGTATGTAGATAGGCCAACTAGAGGTGAGGCTACATTGGATTTGGTGCTGGGCAATGAGCCAGACCAGGTGTTAGGCTTGGAAGTTAGTGAACATTTTGGTGATAGTGACCACAATTCGGTTACGTTCCCCTTAGTGATGGACAGGGATAGGCATGAAGCTGGGGGCAGTAGTTATAGCTGGGGGAAGGGTAATTATGAGGCCATCAGGAGAGAATTAGGGTGCATAGATTGGACTAGGGAACTACAGGGACTGGGAACATCTGGAATGTGGTGCTTATTCAAGGAGCAGCTGCTGCGAGTCCTTGATAAGTATGGCCCTGTCAGGCAGGGAGGAAATGGTCGAGTAAGAGAGCCTTGGTGTACGAAAAAAGTTGATTTGCTGGTTAAGAAGAAAAAGGAGGCTTATGTCAGGATGAGGCTTGCAGGCTCAGTTAGTGCAATGGATAGCTATAGATTAGCCAGGAAGGAGCTAAAAAGTGAATTGAGGAGAGCTAAGAGGGGACACGAGAAGATGTTGGCTGATAGGATTAAGGAGAATCCTAAGGCTTTCTTTCGATATGTTAAGAATAGAAGATTGGTTAGGGCAAGATTAGGGCCAGTCATAGACAGCAGTGGGAAGTTGTGCGTGGAGCCTGAAGAGATTGGTGAGGCACTGAATAAATATTTCTCTTCGGTATTCACGCAGAGTGCTGAAAATGTAGCTATGGAGAACACTGAGGTACAGGGTTGCAAATTGGGAAGTATTGTAGTAGATAGGGAGGATGTGCTAGAAATTTGAGGGTTTGAAGTTGGATAAGTCCCCTGGGCCGGACTGGATTTACCCTAGGATTCTCTGGGAGGCAAGAGAGGAGATTGCAGAGCCTCTGGCTCTGATCTTCAGGTCGTCGTTGGTTACGGGTGTGGTTCCGTAGGACTGGAGGATAGCGAATGTGGTCCCGTTGTTCAAGAAGGGGAAGAGAGACCTTCCAGGGAATTATAGGCCAGTGAGTCTTACTTCTGTTTTGGGCAAGGTATTGGAGAGAATTATTAGGGATAGGATTTATAGTTATTTAGAGAGAAATGAATTGATTGGGGATAGTCAGCATGGTTTCGTGAAGGGTAGGTCATGCCTTACTAACCTCATTGAGTTTTTTTGAGAAAGTGACCAGAGAGGTGGATGGGGGTAAGGCGGTTGATGTAGTATATATGGACTTTAGTAAGGCGTTTGATAAGGTGGCCCATGGAAGCCTTCTACAGAAAATGCAGATGTGTGGAATAGAGGGTGATTTAGCTAATTGGATTAGAAATTGGCTGGCAGATAGAAGACAGAGGGTGGTGGTTGATGGGAGATATTCATCGTGGATTTCGGTGACAAGTGGTGTACCTCAGGGGTCTGTTTTGGGGCCCCTGCTGTTTGTAATTTTTATAAATGATCTGGATGAGGGTATTGAAGGATGGATTAGTAAATTTGCAGATGACACTAAGTCGGTGGAGTGGTAGATAGTGAAGAGGGGTGTTATAGTTTGCAGAGGGACTTGGACAAGTTGCAGAGCTGGGCCGAGAGGTGGCAAATGGAGTTAATGTGGAAAAGTGTGAGGTAATGCACTTTGGCAGGAACAATAAATGTGTAGAGTATAGGGCTAATGGTAGGGCTCTTAATAGTGTTGAGGAACAGAAGGATCTTGGTGTATGTGTCAATAGATCCTGAAAGTAGGCAGTCAAGTGGATAAAGTTGTTAAGAAGGCATATGGAGTCTTAGCTTGTATTGGTAGGGGGATTGAATTTAGGAGCCGCAGCATCATGTTGCAACTGTACAAAACTCTAGTGCGCCCGCACTTGGAGTATTGTGTGCAGTTCTGGTCCCCACATTATAAGAAAGATGTGGAGGCATTGGAGAGGGTACAGAGGAGGTTTACCAGGATGTTGCCTGGTATGAGGGCAGGTCCTATGAAGAGAGGTTGAAGGATTTGAGGTTGTTTTCGTTAGAAAGGAGGCGGCTAAGAGGGGATCTTATTGCAGCATATAAGATGATTAGAGGTTTAGATAGGGTGGACAGTGATAGCCTTTTTCCTAGGATGGAGAAAGCTAGCACGAGGGGACACAGCTTTAAATTAAGGGGTATGAGTTATAGGACGGATATCAGAGGTAGGTTCTTTACTCAAGAGTGATTAGGGAGTGGAATGCCCTGCCTGCAGCTGTTGTAGATGCCCCAAGTTTGGTGGCATTTAAGAGGTTAATTGATAAGTATATGGAAGAGAAGGGGATGGTTTAGTTTGGAGGGGCATTGCTTTTTATTTTGGTCGGCACAACATCGAAGGCCGAAGGGCCTGTTCTGTGCTGTAATGTTCTATGTTCTATGTTCTATGTTCTACATCCACCCGAGGAAATAATCTTTGCACATCCACTCTATCTATCCCCCTCATCATCTTATGAACTTCTATTAAGTCACCTCTCATCCTCCTCCACTCTAAAGAGAAAAGCCCCAGCTCCCTCAACCTTTCCTCATAAGACGTACCTCCAACCAAACAGCATCTTGGTAAATCTCCTCTGCATTCTCTCCAATGCTTCCATATCCTTCTTATAGTGAGGTGATCAGAACTGCACACAATAGTCCAAATGTGGTCTCACCAAGATCATGTACAGTTGCAGCTTAACACCACGACTCTTAAACTCAAACCCTCTTTTATTAAATGCTACCACACTATAAGCCTTTTCATGGCTCTATCCACTTGAGTGGCAACCTTCAGAGATCTGTGGATATGAACCTCAAGATCTCTCTGTTCCTCCATATTCCTCAGAACCTTGTCGTTGATCCTGTAATCCACATTTAAGTTTGTCCTACCAAAATGAATCAAAGTGAATTTTGTTTAACAATATATTTTAGAACTACATCACACATTCAGGCTTACATCTTGCTGCCCTCAAGAATTCACAAGTAAGACACGTCAATATTAAAGCTATTTACTTCAGAAAGGATCACATCTCAGTGTGTCCCAGACTTCTGGATAACTATCCTCAGCTCCAACTATTCTCAAAGGTAAAACTTTAATTTATTCTATTTGACTGTTGATGCCTGAGTCCCCTTCAAGCTAATCTGCTTGTTACAAGGTTCTGTGAGGACTGCTTTAGATTCTTCCACTACTTTCAAACCAGGCAATCTTCTATCCTCTATTCCTTCACAAATTCAAACCGAGATTAAGCTCCCAACATTCTACATTGTAATAATATGGCAGGTGTTAATTGCCATGCTGCCCAAATCCCAAACAGAAGTTTGGACAATTTTACATAATGAGAGAGTATCTGCACTAGAATCAGGAGCAATAATTTCAAACCATTTTTGAGCAAAAATTTTAAACCATTTTTGAGCATTTAAGTATTACATTTAAACATTTACTGAAGAAAGAAAAAGCACAATATTACATTTATACAGATAGCTTTCCATTTACAAACATTTCCTAAAAGACTTCTACTTGGTTAAACTCAAAACTAAATACCCTTTCTGGCAACAATTCTCATAGATTTTCTCTATCAAAATTCCAGCAAAATTACCACAAACATCACTGTTCCCAGAGGGTCTCTGAGCTGCCTGGGAGCTGCTTTCTTCACAGGTCTATTTTCAACACACATGCTCTTCAAGATCTCATATCACACCACACCTTCAATCTCCCTTTAATTGTATTTTTCCCATTTTATCTTTAAATCTATTGTTTTTACATCCCTTTGTATATTCCTTGGATGCACTGATCTTTCATGTTATTTTTTATGTCTACTATTTTTGGATAACAAATAAACTTAAAACTTTGCTTTCTTGATTTACTCATTGAAATACAATAGTTAAACTTCAAATCATCTCTCTTATCTTAATGCAAATTTCTATTCATACATAGAACATAGAACATTACAGCACAAACAGGCCCTTCGGCCCACGAGTTGCGCCGATCACATCTACCAATCCACAGACCTATCTATAACCCCCTATCCTATTCTTTTCCATATACTCATCCAGAAGTCTCTTAAAGACCCCAGTGAGTTTGCCTCAACAACCTCCGACGGCAGTCGGTTCCATTCACTCACCACCCTCTGAGTGAAAAACCTACCCCGACATCTCCTTTGTATTTGCTTCCCTGCACCTTAAATCTGTGTCCTCTCGTAGTGACCATTTCAGCTCGGGAAAATAGTCTCTGAGAGTCCACCCTATCTATCCCTCTCAACATTTTATAAACGTCTATCAGGTCGCCTCTCAACCTACGTCACTCCAGTGAGAAGAGTCCCAGCTCCCTCAACCTATCTTCATAAGGCCTGCCTCCCAATCCAGGCAGCATCCGTGTAAATCTCCTCTGAACCCTCTCAATAGCCTCTACATCCTTCCTATAATGAGGCGACCAGAACTGCGCACAATACTCCAACTGGGGTCTGACAACAGTCTTATAGAGCTGCATCATTACCTCCTGACTCCTAAACTCTATTCCTCGATTAGTGAAGGCCAGTACACCGTACACCTTCTTGACCACTTCCTCCACCTGCGAGGCCGATTTACGAGTCCTATGGACCCGAACCCTGAGATCCTTCTGCTCTACAACACAGCTAAAACTCCTACCCTGTATATTATACTTCTTCATCCCATTATTCCTGCCAAAATGGACCACTACACATTTATCTGCGTTGAAGTCCATCTGCCACTTCTCCGCCTAGCCTTGCATCCTGTCTATGTCCCGCTGCAACTTTTGGCATCCCTCCAGACCATCCACAACACCACCGATCTTTGTATCATCGGTGAACTTGCTAACCCATCCCTCCACTTCCTCATCCAGGTCATTTATGAAAATGACAAACAGCAGGGGTCCCAGAACAGATCCCTGGGGCACTCCACTGGTGACCGACCTCCATGCAGAAAAAGACCCATCCACAACCATTCTCTGCCTTCTGCCGACATGTCAGTTCTGGATCCACGAGGCCAAAGCCCCTTGGATCCCATGCCCTCTCACCTTCTCAAGAAGCCTTGCATGGGGGACCTTATCAAACGCCTTGCTAAAGTCCACGTACACCACGTCCACCGCTCTTCCTTCGTCAATGTGTTCAGTCACATTTTTGAAGAACTCAACTAGGCTCGTAAGGCATGACCTGCCCTTGACAAAACCATGCTGACTATTTCTAATCAGTCCAAACTTCTCCAAATGTTCATATATCTTATCCCTCAGAAACCTCTCCATCAGCTTACCAACCACTGAAGTCAAACTCACCGGTCGGTAATTTCCTGGACTATCCCTGTTCCCTTTCTTAAAGATAGGAATCACATCCGCAATCCTCCAATCCTGCGGAAACTCTCCCGTTTCCATGGACAACGCAAAGATCATTGCCAGGGGCACTGCAACCACTTCCCTCACCTCCCATAATAACCTGGGGTACATCCCATCCGGTCCCGGCAACTTGTCTATCTTGATAAAATTTAACAGGTCTAACACATCATCTTTCCTAACATCCACATACTCAATCTTTTCCGTATGCCTCAAACCTGCAGTGCAATCTCCCAGTTCACTTTCCACTGTGAATACCGAGGCAAAGTACTCGTTATGCACCTCTGCCATTTCTTCCAGATTCACACAGACTTTTCCCCCTTCACCTTTTATAGGCCCTATCCCTTCTTTTCTCATCCTTTTACTTTTCACATATTTGTAGAAGGCCCTGGGATTTTCCTTAATCTTACCTGCCAAGGCCTTCTCATGACCCCTTCTGGCTCTCCTAATTTCCTTTTTAAGTTCCCTTCTACACACCTTATACTCCTCTAGATCCCTAACATCCCCTAGCTCTCTGAACCTTTTATATACCTTCTTCTTCTTCCTAACTAGGTTCACCACAACCTTCGTGCACCACGGTTCCCGCGTCCTACCAGAACCTCCTTGACTCCTCGGAACGTTGTCTTGCAGTGCCCCAGACAAACATTCCTTGAAAAACCGCCACTTTCCTTCTGTACTTTTCCCCAAGAACACCTCCTTCCAGTTTATGCGTCCAATTACCTGCCTAAAGTTTTCATATTTCCCCTTACTCCAGACATACACCTTCCTAGCCTGCCTGATCCTATCTCTTTCCATCACTTTGTTTACTTTCCATCATATTGTTTACTGTTGTCATATTGTCCATGTGATCATCTTCACAAAATAAGTTCACGAATAGGTTATTCAGTCCTTCAAGCATGCTCCGCCATTCAATATGATCACAGCCGAACTAGTCACGTGCATACACATATATAAAAGCTTGTTCCATAGTTACAGCATAGTAAATGAAGTTTTGCTCTATTTACAATGCAGCCCCAGCTAGCTATCATTTATTACAGTAAGCTGCAAACCACATCAAATCAAAAACTGCAACTGACTCCTTCATGCCTTGCAGGACAGAATGTCCTGGCACATATTGGACAGACTTGTGTAGGCACTGTTGTTACTGCGCTGGTGGTTCTGGACTTGCGCAGCTTGTGCTGAAGTTGTGCTTCAGCAATGTACCTTGCTGCGTAAACATGACAGCCCTTGTGGATGAGGCAGCACCAGGTAGGGCAGTTTTGTGCTAGGTTTTCTAGGTGGTTGTGTCTATGTCAAATGACTTCAAGAAGGCCTTGAATATGTCGTTGAAAGGTTTCTTCTGCCCTCCATGCAAGTCCTTTCCAGCAGAGAGTTCCCAAAAAGGAGCTGCTTGGGTATGCGCTCGTCTGACATACACATGGCATGGCCTGCCCACCAGGTCTGCGCTCTCATCAGCAGTGTGTGGGCTGATGGTAGACTTGCTCTAGAGAGAACTTCAGTGTCTGGTACTTTGTCTTGCCATCTGATCACAAATATTTTGTGATGACAAGTTATATGGAAATGATTGAGCTCTCTTGCATGCCTTCAATACACAGTGCACATTTCACAGGCATACAGGTGGGTAGTGAGTACCACAGTGCCGTAGATCTTCAGTTTTGTTGCTGGGCTGATTCCCCGATGTGGAACGCAATCTACTAGAAGCAGAATTTGCCTTTGCTATTCTGCAGTTAACTTCTGCATCAATAGTCACTGCTTGGGAGAGGGTGCTGCCAAGATAAGTGAACTGGTCCACTGCCTGTAGTTTCTGCCCTTTGATTGTGCTTATGGATTCTGTGTACGGTGCATGAGGAGCAGGCTGGTGCATGACTTCAGTCTTTTTAAATGTTGATGGTGAGTCCAAAGTTGTCACAAACCGTGGAAAACCGTGGTTTCGTGAAGGGTAGGTCATGCCTTACTAACCTCATTGAGTTTTTTGAGAAAGTGACCAGAGAGGTGGATGGGGGTAAGGCGGTTGATGTAGTATATATGGACTTTAGTAAGGCGTTTGATAAGGTGGCCCATGGACGACTTCTACAGAAAATGCAGATGTGTGGAATAGAGGGTGATTTAGCTAATTGGATTAGGAATTGGCTGGCAGATAGAAGACAGAGGGTGGTGGTTGATGGAGATATTCATCGTGGAGTTCGGTGACAAGTGGTGTGCCTCAGGGGTCTGTTTTGGGGCCCCTGCTGTTTGTAATTTTTTATAAATGATCTGGATGAGGGTATTGAGGGATGGATCAGTAAATTTGCAGATGATACTAAAGTTGGTGGTGTGGTAGATAGTGAAGAGGGGTGTTTTAGTTTACAGAGTGACTTGGCCAAGTTGCAGAGCTGGGCCGAGAGGTGGCAAATGGAGTTTAATGTGGAAAAGTGTGAGGTAATGCACTTTGGCAGGAACAATAAATTTGTAGAGTATAGGGCTAATGGTAGGGCTCTTAATAGTGTTGAGGAACAGAAGGATCTTGGTGTATGTGTCCATAGATCCCTGAAAGTAGGCAGTCAAGTGGATAAAGTTGTTAAGAAGGCTTATGGAGTCTTAGCTTTTATTGGTAGGGGGATTGAATTTAGGAGCCGCAGCATCATGTTGCAGCTGTACAAAACTCTAGTGCGGCCGCACTTGGAGTATTGTGTGCAGTTCGGGTCGCCACATTATAAGAAAGATGTGGAGGCATTGGAGAGGGTACAGAGGAGGTTTACTAGGATGTTGCCTGGTATGGAGGGCAGGTCCTATGAAGAGAGGTTGAAGGATTTGAGGCTGTTTTCGTTAGGAAGGAGGCGGCTAAGGGGGATCTTATTGAAACATATAAGATAATTAGAGGTTTGGATAGGGTGGACAGTGATAGCCTTTTTCCTAGGATGGAGAAAGCTAGCACGAGGGGACACAACTTTAATTAAGGGGTATGAGTTATAGGACGGATATCAGAGGTAGGTTCTTTACTCAAAGAGTGATTAGGGAGTGGAATGCCCTGCCTGCAGCTGTTGTAGATGCGCCAAGTTTGGTGGCGTTTAAGATGTTAGTTGATAAGTATATGGATGAGAAGGGAATGGTTTAGTTAGGAGTGGCATTGCTTTTTATTTTGGTCGGCACAACATCGAAGGCCGAAGGGCCTGTTCTGTGCTGTATTGTTCTATGTTCTAAAATTTGTCCACACTGACTTGCATCTCTGGCTCTAAACCTCTATACAGGGCGCAGTCATTGGCAAAAAGGAAATCTCTCAGAACAGTCTCTTTCACTTTGGTAATAGCTTGAAGTCTCCTCAGGTTGAAGAGCTCACCATCCACTATGTACTTGAGGCTGATTCCAGCAACACTGTCCTGGAAGGCATCATTCAGCATGGCAACAAACATCATATTGAACACTGTCGGTGCAAGCACACAGTCCTATTTGATGCCATTGGAATGCCTCAGACGATTCTCTGCCATCCAGTACTCTGGCCATCATGGAACTGGTGTACCGTCTGAATGAATTTCGGGGTGGGGGGGGAGCCGAACTTTTACATAATCCTCCAGAGGCTTTATCGGCTTACAGTGTCAAAGGCTTTCACGAGGTCAACAAAGGATGTGTAGCACTCGCAATTCTGCTCCTGACACTTCTCCTGAAATTGGCGCACAGCAAAAATCATGTCAATAGTCCTGTGACCTTTGCAGAAGCCACATTGTGACTCTGGAAACAGGCCCAGCTCCAGATGAGTGAACAGATGATTTATCAAGACTCTTGCAAGAGTTTTTCCTGTGATCGAGAGTAGCGAGATTCCTTGGTGGTTATCACATACTTGCTGATTGCAGTTCCTCTTGTAGAGGTGTAAGAATATAAGAACATAAGAACTAGGAGCAGGAGTAGGCCATCTAGCCCCTCAAGTCTGCCCCGCCATTCAATAAGATCATGGCTGATCTGAAGTGGATCAGTTCCACTCACCCGCCTGCTCCCCATATACCTTAATTCTCTTATTGATCAGAAATCTAGCTACATATTCAACGAGGTAGCCTCCACCACTTCAATCGGCAGAGAATTCCAGAGATTCACTATCCTCTGAGAGAAGTTCCTCCTCAACTCTGTTCTAAAATGCTCTCCCCTTTATTTTGAGGCTGTGCACTCTAGTTCTGGTTTCCTTTCTAAGTGGAAAGAGTTTCTCTACCTCAACCCTATCTAGCCCCTTCATTATCTTATATTTCTTCTAAACTCCAACGAGTATAGGCCCAATCTACTCAATCTCTCCTCATAAGCTAACCCCTTATCTCCGGTATCAACCTAGTGAACCTTCTCTGTACTCCCTCCAAGGCCAATATATCCATTCGCAAATAGGGGGACCAAAATTGCACACAGTACAATGGAAGCATCTTTAAGTTCCTGAGGAATGGGTCCTTGCTTCCAAAAGGACTGCAACAACTCAGTGAGCTTCTCAATAAGTAGAGGACCAGCAGCTTTGTAGATCTCTGCGGGTGTGGCATCTTCCCCTGGGGCTTTGCCACTGGATAGCTGGCTGACAACTTTCGTGACTTCAGCTACTATTGGTGGGTCATCCATGGTGCTGTTGATATCAACGTGGGGAATACTGTCTATTGCCTCATTGTTAATAGATCACAGTTGATTGAGGATGGCTTCAAAGTGGTCAGCCCATCTCTGCAGGATCTGAGCCCTCTCTGTAATGACAGTTGTATCGTCTGTACTCAGGAGAGAGGACCTCCCGAGAGATTGAGGTCTGTAAAGACTGCTGAGGGCTTCGTAGAACCGTTTCAAGTCATTTCTGTCAGCATATCCCGATATTTCATCTGTTTTGGCACTCAGCCAAGCATCCTGCATTTTACACAGTTTACTCTGGACTGTCCTGCGAACACTAGTAAAAGCATTTTTCTTGGCAGCTGATGATGGGTCATTCTGACAGGCCTGATGAAGACGATGCTTTTCAACAAGTAGAGCCTGTATCTCCTCATTATTCTCATTGAACCAGTCATGCTGCTTACAGGTAGAGGGCCCGAGTGTCTTCAGTGCAGACATATGGACAGCATCCCTGAAGCATTCCCAGTCATCCTCAGCGCTGTCTGAGTTGTAGATCAGCAAGCTTGATTTCTAAGTCTTCAGCCAATGCTGAAGCTATGCTGGGGTTCTTTAGCTTGGCCATGTTGATTCTTTTCATAACCTTGTTTCCTTGTGGTTGCCTCTTAGGCAGAGCCTTATTTTGGAGACAATGAGTCTATGATCTGTCCAGCAGTCAGCACCACTCATGGCTTTGGTCATTCTGACATCCTGCCTGTCTTTTCTCCTGACAATGACGTAGTCGATAAGATGCCAATGCTTACAGCAGGGGTGCATCCAGGAGGTCTTGTTACAGGTAGGCAGACGGAAGGTTGTATTCGTGATAAGGAGGTCGTATGCTGCACAGGTTTTCATTAAGAGCATGCCTGCAGCATGCCTCCCAATGACTCCCTGCCAGATTGCAGAGTCACATCCTACTCTTGCATTGAAATCGCCAAGCAAGATCAGTTTGTCGGTACTGCTCACTGCTGATAATAGGGCATCTAGTTCTTCGCAGAACTTATCTTTCATCTCGTCTGGGTTGTTTATTGTGGGGGCAAAGGCACTGATCAGGATGGCTCGACTTCTGTTCTGTAGTGAAAGCCATAATGTCATAAGCCGGTCATTCACACCCTCGGGTAGACTATCAAGTTTCTGAACAAGGTGACTCCCAATGGCGAATCCAACTCCGGCATCAAACGCTCATCGCTGCTGTGACCTCTCCAGAAAAAAGTGCACCTACCTCCAGTTTCAGTCAACTGACTTATGTTGACAAAACGTGTTTCACTCAGGGCTACAATGTCAATGTTGAACCTTGCAAGCTCTCTGGCAATTAAGGCTGTTCTCCTCTCTGGTCTGTCTGCTGTAGGGTTGTCCAAAAATGTGTGCATGTTCCAAGAGCCAATGGTGAGCGGTGTCATCTTGTGTCTTATTGTTTGGCCACAAGATAGGATCCCCGCCAGCCATGGTAAACTGGCCAGGGTGCAATTTTTAGGGCACCTTTTCTATCCCCTTCCTCATTCTACGGAGATGAGCAGTGCGTTCCTGAAGAGGGCTGCTCAGTTGTCTAAGTAAACGCTGAGTTTCACTGCTGCTTAGGTCAGCAGAAAATGTCCATTAGATCTGAGCTGCCTGTGTGCAGGTCCTGTGTGCAGGACTACAGCTCCCAGTGTATCCACACCTGCTGCTTCGTCGGTCACCCGTTACCACAGGACTTCAAGGATTGAACAGGACACCAATGACGATGATGTTGAGACTAGCATTTGATTTGGATTAAAATGAGGGAGAGTTGCGCAGCGTCAGCCTCACTCTCTCTTCCCAATTCCCATCTAGATCCAGTAGCAAAACAAGAGTCAAGCCGGCTGGAGATGGGACTAGTCGCAGTGGATGACCAGGACGTCTTCTATGTTTTGTTCTGCTCTTCGCATTCCATGACGCTTGCAGAGACCGCCTTCTTGACCATTGGACCTTCCATTGGTCTCGTCCGCTCAATCTGCCGGTCTCTGTCTTCACATAATGGGATAGACATCTCCCTATCTCACCGAGGGTTGAAACCTGTCAGCTACCCTCACCTGGCTTGTTGAAGCCGTTGCCTGGGGTGTGGCTGCTGTCGCATGCAAACAGCTACAGGGGACCCACAGGTGAGAGCTGAGTGCCAGGTGGAGACAAAGAGTGGACAAACCACCCTGAAAGAACACAACAGGTTCCCCTGCCAGAGGTACTACCCCTCCCTGACACCCCATACACACCCAAGCTGCGATACAACCAGAAAGAATGCTTTCTATGGTGCATCTGTAAAAGTTGGTGAGAGTCATAACTGACATGCCAATTGTCCTTCGTCTTCTGAGAACGTGGAGGTATTATGGGCTTTCTTAACTATAGTGTCAGCATGGGGGGGACCAGGACAGGTTAAAGAAGAACTTTGCAGAAGAAAGTTATTAGTGGACACCTAAAAACTAGAAGATCTCGACCCTTTCTAATTTGTCCCCATTAATGTAGACAAAGGCATGTTCTCCTTTACGCTTCCTGAAGTTGATGACAATCTCCTTCATTTTATTGACATTGAGGGAGAAATTATTGTTGCCACACCAGTTCACCAGATTCTATACCTCATTCCTGTACTCTGTTTCATCATTATTAAAGATCTGACCCACTATGATGTTTATAGAATAGACCAATAGAATCCTACAGTATAGAAGGAGGCCATTTACATAGAACATAGAACATTACAGCGCAGAACAGGTCCTTCAGCCCTCGATGTTGCGCTGACCAATTAAGAAAAAGCAATGACCCTCTAACCTAAACCATTCCCTTTTCATCCATAAACTTATCTACTAACCTCTTAAACGCCACCAAACTTGGCGCATCTACAACTGCAGCAGACAGGGCATTCCATACCCTTACCACCCTCTGGGTAAAGAACTTACCTCTGACATCCGTCCTATAACTACCACCCCTTAATTTAAAGCTATGTCCACTCGTGCTAGCTTTCTCCATCCTAGGAAAAAGGCTATCACTGTCCACCCTATCTAAACCTCTAATCATCTTATATGTTTCAATAAGGTTTCCTCTTAGCCGCCTTCTTTCTAACGAAAACAACCTCAAATCCCTCAGCCTCTCCTCATAAGACCTGCACTCCATACCAGGCAACATCCTGGTAAACCTCCTCTGTACCCTCTCCAATGCCTCCACATCTTTCTTATAATGTGGGGACCAGAACTGCACACAATACTCCCAAGTGCGGCCGCACTAGAGTTTTGTACAGTTGCAACATGACATTGCAGCTCCGAAATTCAATCCCCCTACCAATAAAAGCTAAGACTCTGTATGCCTTCTTAACAACCTTATCGACTTGATTGCCAACTTTCAGGGATCTATGCACATATACACTCCTACCATTAGCCCTATACTCTATACATTTATTATTCCTGCCAAAGTGAATTACCTCACACTTTTCCGCATTAAACTCCATTTGCCACCTCTCAGCCCAGCTCTGCAACTTGTCCAAGTCTCTCTGCAAACTATAACACCCCTCTTCACTATCTACCACTCCACCGACTTTGGTGTCATCCGCAAATTTACTCATCCATCCTTCAATACCCTCATCCAGATCATTTATAAAAATTACAAACAGCAGGGGCCCCAAAACAGATCCCTGAGGTACACCACTTGTAACCGAACTCCATGATGAATAATTTCCATCAACCACCACCCTCTGTCTTCTATCATCTAGCCAATTCCTGATCCAATTAGCTAAATCACCCTCAATCCCATACATCTGCATTTTCTGCAGAAGTCTTCCATGGGGAACCTTATCGAACGCCTTACTAAAGTCCATATATACCACATCAACCGCCTTACCCCCATCCACCTCTTTGGTCACTTTTTCAAAAAATTCAATAAGGTTAGTAAGGCACGACCTACCCTTCACAAAACCATGCTGACTATCCCCAATCAATTCATTTCTCTCTAAATAACTATAAATCCTAACCCTAATAATTCTTTCCAATACTTTGCCCACAACAGAAGTAAGACTCACCGGTCTATAATTCCCAGGAAGGTCTCTATTCCCCTTCCTGAACAATGGGACCACATTCGCTATCCTCCAGTCTTCCGGCACTATACCCGTAACTAACGATGACCTGAAGATCAGAGCCAGAGCCTCTGCAATCGCCTCTCTCGCCTGCCAGAGAATCCTAGGGTAAATCCCATCCGGCCCAGAGGACTTATCTAACTTTAAGCCCTCAAGAATATCTAGCACATCCTCCTTATCTACTTCAATACTTTCCAGTTTACAACCCTGTATCCCAGTGTTCTCCACAACTACATTTACATCTCCCTGTGTGAATACCGAAGAGAAATATTTGTTCAGTGCCTCTCCAATCTCTTCAGGCTCCACGCACAACTTCCCACTGCTGTCTCTGACTGGCCCTAATCTTGCCCTAACCAATCTTCTATTCTTAACATATCTAAAGAAAGCTTTAGGATTCTCCTTGATCCTATCAGCCAAAGTCTTCTCGTGTCCTCTTTTAGCTTTTCTTAACTCACTCTTTAGCTCCCTCCTGGCTAATCTATAGCTTTCCAATGCACTAAATGAGCCTTCAAGCCTCATCCTGACATAAGCCTCCTTTTTCCTTTTAACCAGCGAATTAACTTTTTTAGTACACCATGGTTCCCTTTCTCGACCATTTCCTCCTTGCCTGACAGGGACCATGAAATCTGCAATCCCACCACACCCTCTCCCCACAACCCCAAGCATTTACCCTAGCTAGTCCCCTGCTAGTAAGGGGCAATTTATCATGGCCAATCCACCTAACCTGCACATCTTTGGATTATGTTTTAGTATTTGGGCTATCCCTAAAGCCCAGAATTTTAATATCTAAAATATTACCATAAGCTAGATGTTCCATAACAATTGCCTCCACTATGTCACCCAATTCAATTCTGCTATTCTTACCTAAAGTCTCAGTAAGTTGCAAGTTGCAAATTCACAAATCTGTCAGAAGGAGCTGCTCTAGAACTGTGGTGCCTAATATAGCAGCCAATGGTCAAAGGGGCTAATTGGCAATTAAATAAAAATGAACAATGGACATATTCAGTGAATCGATTATCTTAACGTTTATTTGTTGTAAAATAGTAATACTTGTGAATGTTTTAATTCCTTGATTAGTGGGAGATGTCTGTTCAGTAAATATCAATGCATGGTGTGTTCGGAAAATGCTGAAATACTTGGCAAGTCTGATAGCTGCTGTGATGATATATAGTTAATGCTTCAGATGGATGGCATTTCATTTTATATGTTTTCCACAAAAATAAATACATGTGGCTAAATGGTTAATACTTTTAAAGGTCTTAATTTTGTTTTTTTTGGTAAACAAGAATCAAACATACATTGCTTTTACAGAATGCATCTTTCACACTACATCCTGGTGAAATTACAGCTCTAGTGGGTATCTCAGGGAGTGGGAAGAGCTCTTGTCTGCAGTTGATGGAGAATTTCTATAAACCACAGGCTGGTGAAATTTTACTGGATGGCTACCCAGTTCAGCATTATGATTACAAGTATCTTCACACTAAGGTAATGTTACTGTTTGATTACTAATTTTTAAATATCCAACAATATAATTTATAATATATCAGAGGTGGAATTTTGTACTCAGTTGCACAGAATGCCGGTTGAGGTGAGAAAACTGGTGTGTAGATCTCCAAATTTTCTCTCCAGATATTATTGTACTCCATGCATAAAATACCCAGAGGCATGGTTTTCAGCATTGTGCTGCCAAGGTGGGGCCTGATACAGCTGATAGCACAGGCTCCAGAGATCGGGATGCCAATTGTAGAGCTGCAGGTGAAGCCTCTTGATGTTCGAGCAGAAGCTGCAGGTGGAACCTTCCTGCACATGCATGCTTTAGGAGAGACACAGGCAGTAAAGTTAATTTATTAGTCCCAAGTAGGCTTACATTAACACTGTAATGAAGTTATTGTGAAAATCTCCTAAACACCACTCTCCAGCAACTGTTTGGGAACAGCAAGGGAGAATTTAACTTGACCAATGCATCTAACCTGCACATCTTTGGACTGTGGGAGGAAACAGGAACAAACGCACACAGATACAGTGAGAACGTGTAAACTCCACGCAGACAGTGATCCAAGCCAAGAATCCAACCCAGGTCCTTGGCACTGTGACCAGCACTAACCACTGTGCCACTGTGTTAATGGGGGTGTGCACAGCAATTAAAAGACAGCAGACCTCCTTAAAGTGCAACTGTACATATATTAACAAGTGTGCACAAACAATCAACAATGTACAGTGTACTCATGTCACTACTGTGAGATCAGCACTTCTTTAATTAATGTTTCTTGTTACTATGTCACGATGCTCCCCAACCGACATCCAAAACAGGGTGGGTACAAACCGCTCACTAATGTGGAGCTTTGAGGCCCTGAGGCCTAGCTTGGTTTGGATCTCCTGCCAGACAGGTGTACTCATTGTGGCTGCGTAAGCCTGAGCTGATAGGGTCCCTCAAAAGATTCCCTGCATTTCACCTGACAATCCTCTTTTCTTTTGGTGTCTGAGGGCCCCTCGTTGACTCCTTGAAATAAAGAGGATCCTAGGAGGAGATTGAAGTGTCTCATCCCCCTTTCTGTAAAAGCTGGCTCATGACTGCAGCATTGGAGTTCTGGTCTTTGTGCATTTCTGGCAGAAATTGGACCTTCTTCTGAACCTGGTTCTCCATGGTGTCTGATACCTTCCTCATGGAGGCCTCGATTTGCACATATCAGTATCACTTCATCGGTCTGCAGGCAGATGTATTTCTCCACCTTATGTGTCACTCTGGTGAGGGCTTCAGCTTAATGTTCTCGCGCATCTTGTTACATACTAGCATCTTGTCTAGGACCTCACTCAGAATTAGCTGAAACCTCTGCTCCATCAGTTCTTCGAGTGCTGATGACATTGGCTGTCTCTTCCTCTTCCTTCTCTGTGGACATATGACAGTGAGGTGACCACCAGAGTATGAGACCCTACCTGAGTTAGATGTAGTAACCACTGAAGTGTGCATCTTTACTTTGGTGGAGGGTGTAGGTGAAATGTAAAACCTGAGGTCTTTGTCCTTGCATCAAAAGGATATTATTTGAATCTGTCTCCATTTATGTGAATTTGTTGAGATAAAATTCCCATTTCTGTTTAGCATGAGGTAACTTTGTACATAACATTTTAATAAAATTTCTAAAAAAATTCTTGTTCAAGGTTGCTATGGTTGGTCAGGAGCCTGTGTTGTTTGCCCGATCAGTACAAGAAAACATTATATATGGCCTGCAGGAGTGTTCCATAAATGTAATCGTGCAGGCTTGTAAGACAGCTCACGCGCATGAATTTATAACTGAACTGACAGATGGCTATGATACAGGTAAAACATATTAACTACAGGTGTTTGTAACACTGATGTTTTGATATATGAAATTTGTAACAAATTCCTCTTTCAAAAATACTGCATAAATATTTAATTTGGTCCACTTTTCATTTCATAATTACAGCAATGATCAGATCTGCTGCTTTCTTCTTCAAGCCTAAGGTTTCTTTTGAAATATATAAGCTATGCAACACACAATGGGCATTGGTTTATCTTCTGCTAATGTGATCTATGTATAGTGTGAAAGGTGACATAGACTAAGCTGATAGATAGCAAGTGTCACACAAATGCCACCACTAACAAGAGCGAATCAAACTATTCATCTCCTTGACATTCAATGGCATTACTATTGTTGAATCCCCACTATCAATATGCTGGGAGTTACCATTGACCAGGAATTGAACTTGTCCAGCTATATAAATTCTATGGCTACAAGAATAGTACAGGTCAGGAATATGATGAAATACTTTTGACATGCCAGGAGGAGTGCAATCAAAGAGCTCAACACTATCCAGAACAAAGCACCCCATCCACCACCTTAAACATTCATTCCTCCATCATGCTGCAAAATGTAGCATCTGCAAAATGTGCTGCAGTAACTTACTAACACTCCTTCATCAGTACCTTTCGAACCCTCAACATCTTCCATCTAAAAGGACAAGGGCAGTAGATACACAGGAATCCTATTACCTGTAAGTTCGTCCCCAGACCACTCACCATCCTGACTTGGAAATCTCAGTATTTCTTTTCAGTTTCTGGGTTAAAATCATGAAATCCTTCTCCAATAGCATTGTGGGTGTACCTGCACCAGATGTGCTGCAGCAGTTCAATAAAGTAGCTTAGCACCAATTTATCACAGGCAATTAGAGATGGACAACAAACATTGGCCAAGACAGCAATGCTCACATCTCATGAAAGGATTTTTAAGAAGTGCCATGCTGTGAGACGATCAAAGTCTATTTAAGTGATGTCATACTCCTGTTATATCACATTTCTGCAATAACGCCTTTATCAGATCTGCAAATCTTCCTGTCAACGCTTACAATCACATTGAGTCATAAATTAGCAGCAAATTAAATTTGAATAGAATGGAACATACCAATTCAGACAGACAAAGAAGAATGAAAATTAACAAACTTAAGTCAATAATCAGTAAATTGCTGCCAATAAAACTAGCAGGAAACTACTGAAATTGGTCAAAATCCTTTCTTGGCAGTTTACTTTGTCAGTAGTTAGAGTCCATGATACTTCAAATATGGTAGGACAGTGCAATTCCCGTTCATGATTATTGAGCATGCTTATTGTGAAGAATGACATTTTCATTGGTTTATAGAAACCCTGATGTAGAGATGCCAGCGTTGGACTGGGGTAAACTCAGTAAAGTTTTGCAACACCAATTTTAAATCCAACCAATTTATTTGATAGTAAATCCGCGAGCTTTCGACACTATGTTGTGCCTTCGTCAGGCAAATGCAGTGTTGCCTGACGAAGGCACAACATAGTGTCGAAAGCTCGCGGATTTACTATCAAATAAATTGGTTGGATTTAAAATTGGTGTTGCAAAACTTATAGAAACCCTACAGTGCAGAAGGAGGCCATTCAGCCTATCAAGTCTGCACCAACCACAATCCCACCTAGGCCCATTCCCATAACCCAACATATTTACCCTACTAATCCCTCTAACCTACACATCCCAGGACACTAAGGGGCAATTTAGTATGGCCAATCAACCCAACCTGCACATTTTGGACTGTGGGAGGAACCGGAGCACTTGGAGAAAACCCACATAGACATGGGGAGAACTGTCAAATGACAGTGACCCAAGCTGGGAATCAAACCCCGGTCCCTGGAGCTGTGATGCAGCAGTGCTAACCACTGTGCCATTCTATCACTGGAGCATCACCTGTGCTCTTTGGTCTTTAGGGTTAGTCACTGTTTCAAAAGCTGTGAAGTCAAAGTTTAAGTTCTTCCAGTAACCTGAACAACACAGCAGAGCTGTGTAGCTGATTATTTCTGTTGGTGAATGAAACAAATATGTACAGGAGAACTCACCTCACAGCATGTAAAATATTAATTTCTGCGTAAGATGGTTTAAACAATTTTCTACCTGCCTTAATCAGAGGCTGGAGAGAAAGGCACAAAGCTATCAGGAGGCCAGAAGCAAAGAATTGCCATAGCTCGCGCATTGGTTCGTGATCCTCAAGTTTTATTACTGGATGAAGCTACTAGTGCATTGGATGGAGAAAATGAATTTAATGTAAGTAAATATGTCACTCATTGGTACAGCTTCTCACCTTTTACATAAAAAGTGTGACAAGGTATTTAATAAATAAATGCAAGGAAAGGATATGCTGATTCAGGAAAGATTAGGAAAGACCAACGACCACTTACATCCACCTAGTGTTTTAATGTAGAAGAAGAGCTCAAGAATATACCCAGGGACATAAGGAAAAATATGGATTCTAAACCAAAGAAAATAATAGGAGGGGTGACAAAAATATTCATCAAAAATCTGTGTTTTAAGGAGAGTAATTAAGGAGGAAGAAGAGTTGGAGAGATTTTAGGAAGGCAATTACAGAATACTGATTTAGGCAGGAGAAAGCAATGTTGTCAACAGCAAGCTGGAAGATACATGAAAAACCATGGTCATGGAAATAGAATTCAGATAGGTTGAGGATGGGGATGGGAGCGGGAAATGAGACAGAGTTGTCGCACTAGAGAAGTTTATAGAGAGTGGAAGTGGTGAGAAAACAGGAAATGAAACCTAAGGATGACAACAAAATTTGAGCTACGTATTGGGGGATTAGGTGCTGAAATAGATCGCTGGTTGTGGAGAAATGAACATGTGTGATGAAACTTAGGAAATGACTAGCAATATTTTGGTTGTACTGATAGTTATGGAGTGGATTAAAGGTTGTTTAGGAGATCTGTGGAATTCCCTGCCCAGTGAAGCAGTTGAGACTACCTTGTTGAAAGTTTTTTAAGGCAAAGATAGATAAATTTTTGAACAGTAAAGGAATTACGGGTTATGGTATGCAGGTGAGTAAGGGCAGGTAATTCCACGAGAAGATCAGCCATGATCTTACTGAATGGTGGAGCAAGCTCAAGGGGCCAGATGGCCTACTCCAGGTTCTAGTTCTTACGTAGATTATGGGAATAGTCAAGTATAGACAAAGGGATAATCAAGTGTTTAGGGAGTAGGTGGCCTGAGTAGGAGCAGAGGTGGATACAGTATACTGTAATATTCATCTAACTTCCATTTCTTGAAGATTTGCTGAATGATATTCTTCAATTCAATTTCCACAACCCAGAATTCCATGTTGCTTTTTCCATATTTTCTTGATTATTGAAAGCACTATATATGGAGCTATTTTATTTTAAATATGTTAAGCATTCCCACCTTGGCACATGCTTTTGTATTTAAATCAGGAGTGTTATAACTTCTGATTTAGAAATGCTCTGGTGTAATGTTTTCACAAATATTTGTTTCCATCTTCTCAGATCATAATTTTAGTACATCCCAAATTGCAATGAAATATTCTTCTCAAGAGAATCTCACAATATTAGTCAAACTTAACCACAATGACAAGGATATTGATTATATGTTATGAATAATTTATTCTATTTTTATTGTCTAGTATCACTGTGGCAAACAAGAATAGCCAAGAATATAGAAATTTTTTCTCAGACAGCTTTGTCTGCCCCTTTATTTCATCATTTAATAAATTATAGTACAATATTGCTAAAATAAATTGATCAAATGTCTTTTGACTGTTATGAAATGTAGAAATTTCTATGATATTTTACTACATCGGCATGAAAGATTATGAATTATTTTTCTATTACGAAAACATTCTCCCCTTGTCTGCATAGTTTCTTCTGGGTACTCCATTTCCTCCCACAGTCTGAAACATGTGCAGGTTAGGTTGCCTCTAAATTGCTAAATTACTTCTTAGTGTCCCAAAAGATTTGTACATTTGGGGTATTATTGGGGTAAGTGGATGGAGTTAGGCCTGGGTAACATGCTCTACTGGAGAGGCAATGCAGACTAGATGGGCTGAATGGCCTTCTTCTGCACTGTAGGGATTTTATGGACTCATTGGATTTTCACAATATTGATTTGTGCCCATCATTGATATTCATCTTCAATACAAGAATTCTTTATGTTTTCAATGGGGCAACATAAGCAAAGTCTCATTGAGGATTAAAAATCTCTTACTATTTCAGATCCTGCAAGAACTGTCCAAGTTGAAGAAAGGCTGCACCATTCTTGTCATAGCACATCATCTGAGCACTATTAAAAATGCACAGAAGATAATTGTCATCAATGCGGGTGTAATAATGGAACAGGGGACTCATCAAGAATTAATGCAGAGAAAAGGTGCCTATTTCAGATTGGTGCAAACGCAAATATCTGTTTCAGAGCCTGACATTAACAGTTAATTATGAATTCTTGAATTTAAATGAAGTTCCTGACATTGGAAAAAATGAGAAGATTGAGAATAATGAATTGAAGTAAGTAAAACATTTGAAGTATGTGGGGGAATATGTAGGATGAGGAAAAAAGTTCCTATAAATATTTCGGAAAAACTTTCTATGTTTACTATATTTATGATGTGTAATTTTCTGGCAGATAAAATCTTCTCTAAGTCTCTGAGCTCTAAATATTTAAATGTAAAGAAAGAAGAGTTTACTTCACTAAATGAAAAAAAGTTCAGAATGAAACTGCGACTTTGAGAAAGAGAGTGCAGAACTAAAACACTTGTACAATTCTGTTTGTTTTCTTTTATAAAAATATGTGTATTCTTCTCTATAAGAAAATAAGAACTAGGAGCAGGACTCGGCCATGTAACCCCTTGAGCCTGCTTCATCATTCAATAAGATCATGGCTGATCTTTTTGTGGACTCAGCTCCACTTACCTGCCTGCTCACTATAACCCTTTATTCCTTTACTATTCAAAATTGATCTATCCTTGCATTAAAAGCATTCAATGGGGTAGCCTCAACTGCTTCACTGCGCAGGGAATTCCACAGATTCACAATCCTTTGTGTGAAGAGATTCCTCTTCAACTCAGTCTTAAATCTGCTCTCCTTTATTTTGAGGCCATGCACCTCGGTTCTTTTTCACCTGCCAGTGGAGACAACTTTCTTGCTTCTATCCTATCTATTCCCTTTCTAATTTTATATGTTTCTGTAAGATCTCCTCTCATTCTTCTGAATTCCAATGACTGTAGCCCAGTCTACTCGATCTCTCCTCAAAACCAACCCTCTCAACTCCAAAATCAACCCTGCAAATCTCCTCTGCACCTTCTCCAGTGCCAATATATCCTTTCTCAATTAAGGAGAGCAAAACTGTACACAGTATTCCAGGCGTGGCCTTATCAGCATCTTATATAACCGCAATATAATCTTGCTTTGTTAAACTACATCCCTCTAGCAATGAAGGACAAAATTCCATTTGTCATTTTAATTATCTGCAGCACCTGCAAACCAACTCCTTGTACTTCTCGCACAAGGACACCCAGATTCCTCTGCACAATAGCATGCTGCAATTTTTTACTCTTTAAATAATAGTCCATTTTGCTGTTATTCTTATCAAAATGGATGAGCTCACATTTACTAACATGGTACTTCATCTGTCAGACCCTCACCCACTCACTTAGACTATCTATATTCCTTTGCAGACTTTCAGCATCCTCTGTACACTTTGCTCTGCCACTCATCTTAGTGACATCTGCAAATTTTGACACACTGCACTCAGTCCCCAACTCCAAATCATCTATGTAAATTGTAAACAATTGCAATCCCAAAACTGATCCTTGAGGAACACCATTAGTCACTGATCATCAACCAGGAAAACATCCATTTATCCTCATTCTTTGCTTCCTGTTGGTTAACTAATCTTCTATCTATGCTAATACATTATCCATAACACGTTGAACCTTCATCTTATGCAAGCAATCTTTGGTTGGTGCAGTACTTTGTCAGATGCCTTCTGGAAATCCAGATAAACTATATTCATAGGTTTCCCATTGTCCACTGCGCATGTAATGTTCTCAAAGAATTCCATCAAATTAGTTAAACATCACCTGCCCTTCATTAATCCATGCCGCGTCTTACCAGTGGGACAATTTATATGTAGATGTCTTGTAATTTCTCCCTTGGTGATAGATTCAAGCATTTTCTTGACTACAGAAGTTAACTAACCGACTTATAGTTACCTGCCTTTTGTCTACCTCCTTTTTTAAACAATGGCAATTTTAGTCTCAATATATTACTCACAATGCTTTGCAAATACAAATTAAACTAATTGTGGAAATTTACCAATGTCAAGGTGTTTTATTTTGAATGATGTGTTATTATTACATTCTTCAGTTGATACTAAGTAAAGAGGAAGCTTACACATTCAATGATGAACTTTCATGGTAATCTGGAGGTGGGTCTGGAGAGATGTCAACAATTTCCTGCTTGCAGCTGGCATGCCAGTCTGCCACTATGATGTAACCCCCAAGTTATTTGAGAGAAGTTGCATCTTTGGAACATGGGATTTGATAGCTGACTGCCTGTCAGCAGCGAGTAGCCAATTAAATTCTCCATTCAGGGCACTGATCAGAAACCAACTACAATATTCCAAATGGCGGGTAGAATCCCCACTGAGGCTGGGGTCCTGCCAATAAATAGCAGATGCCTCCTGCTGACAATCCAAGGGGCCAGTGATGCCCCATTTAATTTCACTCACCATTGCAGCTGCAATCAAGAGGGCCACAGTTAAGCACCCCTCCTCCACAATGATTGTATCACAGTTGTATACACTTTATATCTTGCAAAGTTTTAAAATTTTTCAGAAGGCACCTTCATCTTGAGACGCCGTTTCATTACCAACCCTGTCTACCTCTGATGGTACTTCTGATGGTTTGGTTGCCAATCTTTCAGCACTGAAGGGGCTTCTTTTGGCCACCAGTTTCAGGAACCCACCCACTCTCCTTAATCTCCCTAGTGTACCAAAAGACTTGTGAAAATGAAGAACTGAAAGAAATAAGCATTATTACAAAAGTGGTATTTGAAAAAGGAATTAAATTGAAGGTTGATAAATGCTGTAGACCTCACGAGTTGTATCCCAGAGTGGATGTGTTAGTGATTACCTTTCAAACTCCTATTAATTTCCGAAAGGTTCCTGCTGACAGGCAAGTAGTAAAGATAATCTCAGTTAGGAAGAAGGAGACTGAAAATTGAGAAATACAGACATTATAGTTTGACATCAGAAGTAGATAAAATGTCAGAATTTATTATAAAGAATATGATAACTAGATACTTGGAAAATAATTATATGATAGGGCAGAGTGAATATGGACTTATGAAGGGAAATCATGTTTTACAAACCTGAAGAGGTTTTTTGAAGATGTTACTTGTAGTGTAGAAAAAGGGGAACCAGTGGAAGTGGTGTTTTTAGATTTCCAGAAGGTTAAATATTTCTCTTCAGTATTCACGCAGGGTGATGTAAATGTAGTTATGGAGAACACTGAGGTACAGGGTTGCAAACTGGAAAGTATTGAAGTAGATAGGGAGGATGTGCTAGATATTCTCGAGGGTTTGAAGTTGGATAAGTCCCCTGGGCCGGACGGGATTTACCCTAGGATTCTCTGGGAGGCAAGAGAGGCGATTGCAGAGCCTCTGGCTCTGATCTTCAGGTCGTCATTGGTTACGGGTGTGGTTCCGGAGGACTGGAGGATAGCGAATGTGGTCCCATTGTTCAAGAAGGGGAAGAGAGACCTTCCAGGGAATTATAGGCCAGTGAGTCTTACTTCTGTTGTGGGCAAAGTATTGGAGAGAATTATTAGGGATAGGATTTATAGTTATTTAGAGAGAAATGAATTGATTGGGGATAGTCAGCATGGTTTTGTGAAGGGTAGGTCGTGCCTTACTAACCTCATTGAGTTTTTTGAAAAAGTGACTAAAGAGGTGGATGGGGGTAAGGCGGTTGATGTGGTATATATGGACTTTAGTAAGGCGTTTGATAAGGTGGCCCATGGAAGACTTCTGCAGAAAATGCAGATGTATGAGATAGAGGGTGATTTAGCTAATTGGATTAGGAATTGGCTAGCAGATAGAAGACAGAGGGTGGTGGTTGATGGGAGATATTCATCGTGGAGTTCGGTGACAAGTGGTGTACCTCAGGGGTCTGTTTTGGGGCCCCTGCTGTTTGTAATTTTTATAAATGATCTGGATGAGGGTATTGAAGGATGGATTAGTAAATTTGCAGATGACACTAAAGTCGGTGGAGTGGTAGATAGTGAAGAGGGGTGTTATAGTTTGCAGAGAGACTTGGACAAGTTGCAGAGCTGGGCCGAGAGGTGGCAAATGGAGTTTAATGTGGAAAAGTGTGAGGTAATGCACTTTGGCAGGAATAATAAATGTATAGAGTATAGGGCTAATGGTAGGATTCTTAATAGTATTGATGAACAGAGGGATCTTGGGTGTATTTGTGCATAGATCCCTGAAAGTAGGCAGTCAAGTTGATAAGGTTGTTAAGAAGGCATATGGAGTCTTAGCTTTTATTGGTAGGGGGATTGAATTTCGGAGCCGCAACGTCATGTTGCAACTGTACAAAACTCTAGTGCGGCCGCACTTGGAGTATTGTGTGCAGTTCTGGTCCCACATTATAAGAAAGATGTGGAGGCATTGGAGAGGGTACAGAGGAGGTTTACCAGGATGTTGCCTGGTATGGAGGGCAGGTCTTATGAAGAGAGGCTGAGGGATTTGAGGTTGTTTTCGTTAGAAAGGAGGCGGCTAAGAGGGGACCTTATCGAAACATATAAGATGATTAGAGGTTTAGATAGGGTGGACAGTGATAGCCTTTTTCCTAGGATGGAGAAAGCTAGCACGAGGGGACACAGCTTTAAATTAAGGGGTATAGTTATAGGACGGATATCAGAGGTAGGTTCTTTACCCAAAGGGTGGTTCGGGAGTGGAATGCCCTGCCTGCAGCAGTTGTAGATGCGCCAAGTTTGGTGGCGTTTAAGAGGTTAGTTGATAAGTATATGGAAGAGAAGGGAATGGTTTAGTTTGGAGGGAAGAACTCAGTAAGAATTTAGCAACACCAATTATTAATCCAACCGATTTATTTGATAGTAAAAAAGCGAGCTTTCAACACTCCCGTGTCTTCATCAGGCAAGTGCAGTGTTCTGGTCTGCAATAGCACACATCAGCACAGACAGTCAGAGATTGCTGATTAGAATGCGAATCCTTACATCTAACCTGCTATTCAAGTGTTAAAGTGGCTAACAATGTGTGTGAAGGGAATCCTGAGCATTGGTTAGAGAATTGTGTATTTTCTCCAGACAGCACAGTAAGTGAGGTTTTTTGCTAACCCAGGCAAGTTACGGGGGTTACAGATAGTGTGTCATGAAGCCAAGATCCCTGTTAAGACCGTCCTCATGTGTGCGGAGCTTGGCTATCAGTCTCTGTTCAGCGACTCTGCGCTGTCGTGTATCACGAAAGCCCCCTTGAAGAACATTTACCCGCAGGTCGGAGGCCGAATGCCCATGACTGCTGAAGTGTTCGCCCACAGGAAGGGAACTGTTTTGCCTGGTGATTGTTGAGCGATGCTCATTCATCCGCTGTCGTAGTGTCTGCATGGTCTCCCCAATATACCATGCTTCGGGACATCCTTTCTTGCAACGTATTAGGTAGACAACGTTGGCCGAGTTGCAAGAGTATGTACCGTGCACCTGGTGAATGGTATCCTCACGTTTGATGATGTCGTCCATGTCTATGATCCGGCATGTCTTGCAGAGGTTGCTGTGGCAGGGTTGTGTGGTATTGTGGTCACTGTTCTCCTGAAGGTTGGGTAGTTTGCTGCGAACAATGATCTGTTTGAGGTTGTGCGGTTGTCTGAAAGCAAGAAGTGGGGGGTGGGGATGGCCCTAGCGAGATGTTCATCGTCATCAATGATATGTTGAAGACTCCGGAGAAGATGTCGTAGCTTCTCCGCTCCGGGGAAGTACTGGACAACAAAGGGTACTCTGTCCACCGTGTCCCGTGTTCGTCTTCTGAGGAGATCAGTGCGGTTTATCGTTGTGGCACGTTGGAACTGTCGATTGATGAGTCGATTGATGAGTTTGGAGGGTCATTGCTTTTTACATTGGTCGGCGCAACATTGAAGGCCGAAGGACCTGTTCTGTGCTGTAATGTTCTATGTTTTTCATAAGATACCACATAAGAGGTTCACAAACATCTTTAGAGCACATGGGGTTGAGGTAATATACTGACATGCATTGAGAATCCATACCAATGTATTACCCCAGTTAACAGACTGAAAGCAGAGAGTAGGAATAAATGGATCATGCTCACGATGGCAGGCTGTTATTGGTGGGATATTGCAAGGATCGGTGCTGGGTCTATAGCTGTTCACAATCTACATAAATGATTTGAATGTGAGTACCAAATGTAATATTCTCAAATTTGCTGATGACACAAAACTAGGTCAGAATGGAAATTGTGAGGAGAATACCAGGGGTCCAAAAGGGGATTTTGACAGGATAAGTGGATGGGCAAACATTTCAGGTACCCAGCACATGCAGTAGGTTGCTTTCATTAAGGAAACATTCAGGAAACAGGCTGCATTCTCTACAGTTTTGAAGAATAAGAGGCGATTTCATTGAAAGTGACAAATTCTTATAAGACATGACAGTATAGGAAGAGATAGGATGGCTGGTGGCTCTAGAATCATGGCATGAGTCTCAGAATAAGGGGTAAGTCATTTAAGACAAATGAGAAGGCATTATTCACTCAGCGAAATAAAATATATATAAAAAATATAAAATAAGTGAATAATATAATTAAGTAATTCATTAAAACACATCAAGGATGGCAGCAGACAGGAGATGTGTCAAGGCATGTGGGAGATCCTGGATGTCAATGCAATTCAGGGTAAACATGGCTGTAGGAAGTGTTTGTGGCTCGAGGATGACACCCAGGTCATGTTGCACTTCCCTTTTCCTAAACTGCCACCATTAAGATAATAATTTTCCTTCCTGCTTTTGCCACCAAAGTGAAAAGCTTAATGTTCATCCACATTATTTTACATTTGCCAAGTATTTGTCCACTCAGCCAATCTGTCCAAGTCACCCTGCAGCCTCTTAGCATCCTCCTTACACTGCCACCCAGCTTAGTGTCATCTGCAAATTTGGAAATATTGCATTCAATTCTTTCATCCATATCATTAATGTACATTATGAATAGCTAGGATCCCAGCACTGAACGCTGCGGTATCCCACTAGTCACTGCCTGTCACTCTGAGAAGCACATGTTTATTCCCTCTCTATTTCCTGTTTGCCAATCAGTCCTCCATCCATATCAATACATTACCCCTAATATCATAACCTTTAATTTTGCTCACTAATTTCATGATGGACCTTGTCAAAAGCCTTTTGAAAGTTTAGACACATAACCACCCACTGGTTCACCCTTGTTCAATCTACTGGCCACATCCTCAAAAAATTTCAGAACATTTCCCTTTAGTGAATCCATGCTGACTTAGTCATAGAGTTATAGTCATAGATGTTTACAGCATGGAAACAGGCCCTTCGGCCCAACTTGTCCATGTTGCCCTTTTTTTAAAAACCTCTAAGCCAATCCCAATTGCTGGCAATCGTTCTTTACCCATCTTACCCATGTAACTATCTAAATGCTTTTTAAAAGACAACGTTCTACCTGCCTCTATGACTGGCAGCCTCTGTGTGAAAAAATTGCCCCTCTGGACTCTTTTGTATCTCTCCCCTCTCACCTTAAACCTATGCCCTTTAGTTTTAGATGCCCCTACTTTTAGGAAGTCTAAAACCTGGACTGATCCTGTTACTGCTTTCCAAGTGCTCAGTTATTACATCCTTTATAATTGACTCCAGCATTTTCCACATCATTGATATCAGTCTATAATTCCCCATTTTCTCTTCCTCTTTTTTAAAAAGTGGGATTACATTTGTTATAGTTCAATCCACTGTAACACTTTCAGAGTATATAGAATGTTGGAAAATGATCACAATGCATCCACTATTTCTAGAGCCACTTTCTTGAGTATTCTGGGATGCAGAGCATCAGACCCTGGGTACTTAATGGGTTTTAATCCCAGCAATTTCCCCCATACAATTTCCTGACTAACAAGTATTCCCTTCAGTTTCTCTTTTATGCTGCTAAATCGTCTGTCCTTTAGTGTTTCTGGAAGATTATTTGTGTCTTCCTTAGTGAAGACAGATCCAAAATATTGGATAAAACGCTGGTTAGACCTCATTTGGAATAATGCGTCCAGTTCTGGTCACCTTACTACCGGAAGGACATGAAGACTCTGGAGAAAGTGCAGAGGAGGTTTACCAGGATGCTGCCTGGTATGGAAGATCTGAGTTATGAGGAGAGATTAGGCAAATTGGGACTGTTTTCCTTTGAAAGACGTAGACTTAGAGGAGATCTAATAGAACATAGAACATAGAACATTACAGCGCAGAACAGGCCCTTCGGCCTTCGATGTTGCGCCGACCAATTAAGAAAAAGCAATGACCCTCTAACCTAAACCATTCCCTTTTCATCCATAAACTTATCTACTAACCTCTTAAACGCCACCAAACTTGGCGCATCGACAACTGCTGCAGGCAGGGCATTCCACTCCCTAATCACTCTTTGAGTAAAGAACCTACCTCTGATATCCGTCCTATAACTATCACCCCTTAATTTAAAGTTGTGTCCCCTCGTGCTAGCTTTCTCCATCCTAGGAAAAGGCTATCACTGTCCACCCTATCTAAACCTCTAATCATCTTATATGTTTCAATAAGGTCTCCTCTTAGCCGCCTTCTTTCTAACGAAAACAACCTCAAATCCCTCCGCCTCTCTTCATAAGACCTGCCCTCCATACCTGGCAACATCCTGGTAAACCTCCTCTGTACCCTCTCCAATGCCTCCACATCTTTCTTATAATGTGGGGACCAGAACTGCACACAATACTCCAAGTGCGGCCGCACTAGAGTTTTGTACAGTTGTCACATGACGTTGCGGCTCCGAAATTCAATCCCCCTACCAATAAAAGCTAAGACTCCGTATGCCTTCTTAACAACCTTATCGCCAACTTTCAGGGATCTATGCACATACACACCAAGATTCCTCTGTTCATCAACACTATTAAGGGTCCTCCCATTAGCCCTATACTCTACACATTTGTTATTCCTGCCAAAGTGAATTACCTCACACTTTTCCACATTAAACTCCATCTGCCACCTCTCAGCCCAGCTCTGCAACTTGTCCAAGTCTCTCTGCAAACTATAACACCCCTCTTCACTACCTACCACTCCTCCAACCTTGGTGTCATCCGCAAATTTACTAATCCATCCTTCAATACCTTCATCCAGATCATTTATAAAAATTACAAACAGCAGGGGCCCCAACATAGATCCCTGAGGTACACCACTTGTAACCGAACTCCATGCTGAATAATTTCCATCAACCACCACCCTCTGTCTTCTATCAGCTAGCCAATTCCTAATCCAATTAGCTAAATCACCCTCAATCCCATACATCTGCATTTTCTGTAGAAGCATTCCATGGGGAACCTTATCGAATGCCTTACGAAAGTCCATATATACCACATCAACTGCTTTATCCCCATCCACCTCTTTGGTCACTTTTTCAAAAAACTCAATAAGGTTAGTAAGGCATGACCTACCCTTCACAAAACCATGCTGACTATCCCAATCAATTCATTTCTCTCTAAATAACTATAAATCCTATCCCTAATAATTCTCTCCAATACTTTGCCCACAACAGACGTAAGACTCACCGGCCTATAATTCCCCGGAAAGTCTCTATTCCCCTTCTTGAACAATGGGACCACATTCGCTATCCTCCAGTCTTCCGGAACTATACCCGTAACCAACGACGACCTGAAGATCAGAGCCAGAGGCTCTGCAATCACCTCTCTTGCCTCCCAGAGAATCCTAGGGTAAATCCCGTCCGGCCAGGGGACTTATCTAACTTCAAACCCTCAAGAATATCTAGCACATCCTCCCTATCTACTTCAATACTTTCCAGTTTGCAACCCTGTACCTCAGTGTTCTCCACAACTACACTTACATCTCCCTGCGTGAATACCGAAGAGAAATATTTATTCAGTGCCTCTCCAATCTCTTCAGCTCCACGCACAACTTCCCACTGCTGTCTATGACTGGCCCTAATCTTGCCCTAACCAATCTTCTATTCTTAACATATCTAAAGAAAGCTTTAGGATTCTCCTTGATCCTATCAGCCAAAGTCTTCCAAAGTCAAAGTCTTCTCCAGCACCTTATAATAGAGGTGTACAAGATTTTGAAGGGGATAGATAGAGTAAACAGGGTTAAGCTTTTTCCTAGGATGGAGTCAAATAGCACAAGGGGTCACGGGCTTAGGGTGAGGGGGGTAAGGTATAATTGGATGCTTGAGGGAGTTTTTTCACACAGAGGATGGTGGGGGTATGGAATGCGCTGCCAAATAAAGTGGTGGAGGCAGGTACTCTGGAGTTATTTAAGAAATACTTAGATGGGCACATGAACAGAATGGGAATGGAGGGGTATAGAAAACTGATTTAAAATAGGGATCATGAGCCTTGGGAGTCCCTGGGAAGTATGTAAATAGATGATGATATTGATGTACTTGTTTTTATTCTACAGGTGCTTTGGTCCACCTTGTTGTCTAACGAGGGGCATACACGCGATGGGTCGTGAGAGGACTGCTCTTGGATCTTTTTTGAGAGTATCCTACTGCTTCACGTTGTTAGTGTACGCTTGACCTGGACCATCTGATAGTCTCAGTGACTATCGCTGTGCTGTGCAGATACATGGATTTGGGCCTGTGTCTGTGGGAGTTTGTGCATTCTCCCCATGCTTGTGTGGGTTTTCTCCGGGAGCTCTGGTTTCTTCCCACATGATGTAAAGATGCCGGCGTTGGATTGGGGTGGTAAGAACTCAGTAAGAATTTAGCAACACCAATTATTAATCCAACCGATTTATTTGATAGTAAAAAAGAGAGCTTTCAACACTCTTGTGTCTTCCTCAGGCAAGTGCAGTTGCCTGAGGAAGACACAAGAGTGTTGAAAGCTCACTTTTTTACTATCAAATAAATCGGTTGGATTAATAATTGGTGTTGCTAAATTCTTACTGAGTTCTTCCCACATCCCAAAGATGTGCTCTTAGGCTAATTGGCAAAACAAATTCTCCCTAAATTGTCTCAAATTTGGTTTTTAATCCATAGATCTATAAACATGGACAAGGATCGCGGGTAGAGATGGGAACATCAGGGTGGCGGCACGGGCTCGTTGGGCCAAAAGGCCTGTTTCCCGTGCTGTTTTGTTGTTCTTTGTTATTTGTTCAGCTGCTCTGTTATCTCTTTGTTGCCTATTATGAATTCACCTGATTCTAACTGTAAGGGACCTATATTTGTCTTCACCAGTCTTTTTCTCTTCACAAAAAGCCAAGTGCAAAAATACTGGATAGAGGAGAAAGGAGTTTAAAAATAGCAAGGTTACGTTGCAGTTGTATAAGGTGCTGGTGTGGTCACACACCTGGATTACTGCGTACAGTTTTGGCCTCCTTTCTTGAAAAAAGATACACTGACATTGGAGGGGATGGAGAGGAGATTCACTAGGTTGATTCTGTATTTGAGATGCTTGGCTTATGAGGTGAGACTGAATAGACTGGGGCTATACTCTTTGGAATTCAGAAGAATAGGGGAGATCTTATTAAAACCTATAAGATTATGAAGGGAATAGATAAAATAGAAGCAGGGAAGTTGTTTCCATTGGCAAGTGAAACTAGAACTAGGGGGCATAGCCTCAAAATAAGGGGAAGTAGATTTAGGAGAGTTCAGGAGGAACTTCACACAAAAGGTTGTGAATCTGTGGAATTCCCTGCCCAGTGAAGCAGTTGAAGCTACCTCATTGAATGTTTTTAAGACAAGGATCGATAAATTTTTGAACAGTAGAGATATTAAGGATGAACGGGTGGGTAAGTGGAACTGAGTCCTCAAAAAGATCGGCCACAATCTTATTGAATGTTGGAGCAGGCTTGAGGTGCTCCTGCTCCTAGTTATGTTCTTATGTATCTACGTGGTATGCAAAGAGTGCATAAAAGGACTCCAGTCACAGTCTGAAGATGCACTATCATTAAATAAAGAAAACTGATTTAAAATAGGGATCATGAGCCTTGGGAGTCCCTGGGAAGTGTGCAAATAGACGATGATATTGATGTATTTGTTTTTATCCTAGAGGTGCTTTGGTCTGCCTTGTTGTCTAACAAGGGGCATACAAGCGATGGGTCGTGAGAGGGCTGCTCTTGGATTTTTCGAGAATAGCCTAGTGCTTCACGTCGTTAGTGTACGCTTGACCTGGACCATTTGATAGACAACACGACAGCTCAGTGACTATCTCCGTGCTGTGCAGATACATGGATTTGGGCCTGTGTCTGTGGGAGTTTGCACATTCTCCCCGTGCTTGCGTGGATTTTCTCTGGGTGCTCCGGTTTCCTCCCACATCCCAAAAATGTGCTGTTAGGCTAATTGGCAGAACAAATTCTCCCTAAATTGTGCCAAATTTGGTTTCAATCCATAGATCCATAAACATAGACAGGGATCGCTGGTAGAAGTGGGAACATCAGGGTGGTGGCACAGGCTCGTTGGGCCGAAGGGCCTGTTTCCCGTGCTGTTTTGTTCTTTGTACATGTCTATAGAAGCTTTTGCAGTCAGTTTTTGTTTCCTGCAAGCTTACTCTGGTATTCTATTTTCTCTTTCCAAATTAAATCCTTTGTCTTGGATTTTAAATTTCTCCCAATCCTCAGGTTTGCTGCTTTTTCAGGCCAATTTATATACTTCCTCATTATATGCTTCATCACTATCCCTGATTTCCCTTCTTAACAATGGATAAGCCACCTTCCCTGCTTTATTCTTATGTCAGACAGCAATATACAGTTGTTAAGTTCATCCATGTGTTCTTTAAATGTCTGCCATTACCTATCAACTGTCAACCCCTTAAGTCAGTCGTAAGAGACAGGAGAATGTGACCATGAGTAAGATAGGTAAGGGACCAAAGCCAGGAGCGTCAACCTTTGCAATTGTCCAATGGGTTTTAGGCTTTTTCAACCTGTTTGGAGAAAGTGAGGCTATAAGATGGATGTGCAAATTGACCATGATATTTTGGTATAGGAAATTATTCAAATAGGGGTACTTAAAAGATATATAATGGTAGAAGTAGGGTGAGGAAGAAACGCTGGCCAGCCAGTGACGTCCATGTCCCATGAATGAATAAAACAAAAGTGGGCAATACGGTCAGAGGAACTGACACTGCCTTCTGAAGCAAACAGCAAGAGTCCTGATGGTTGTGTGCCTTCTCAGTTTGGGGCATCTGATCAGAGCTGAAGACCAACGTGCAGTTAGAGAGGGAGGTTCAAATTATCATGGTTCATACAAGTACCAAAGACATAGATAGGACTAGGAAAGAAGTTCTACATAGAGTATAAGGAGCCAACACTAAATCTGAATTATTACCTGACCCATATATGCATTGATATAGAGTACATAAAATTAGAGAAATGTATCCATGGCTCAAAGACTGGTGCAGAAGTAGATTCTGGTTTGTGGGATGCTTGTGAAAAGTGGGAGATGTCCTGTTGGGAACAGTCCACCTGATTGATGCTGGTACCAATGTTTTTTTTTGCGAACTAGAGAAGTAGGGAGAGTTTTAAACTAAGTAGTGGGGTTAGGATTCAAATGTGAGCAGATGTGGTATACAATGAAGTAGAGACAAGGGAAGATAAAAAAGACTGTGACCAGATGGGACATGGAATGCAAATCTAAATGTAAAGCACAGAGAAGGCTAGAGGTTACAAAAATAATAAAATGAGAAAGCTTAAAGCTCTGTATTCTGAATGCACATAACATTTGAAACAAAACAAATGAACCGAACAAATGAAGGTTAACAAGTGTGATCTAATAGCCATTACAAAGAAATAGCTGTAGGATACTATAGACTGAGACAGAAATATTGAAGGTGATCTGAGTTTTAGGAAGGATTGGAAGTTAGGAAAGATGAGAAGGTGTCTACGTAAACCATTTCTTCTCACAAAAATACAGTTCAAAGAAAATAAATAAGATGTAAGGAAACCCTTCTGTCACCTCGAGTCCGCGCCACACTAATTGCTGGCTTTGAATTTCCACGTGCTTTTTCCCGCCCTCAGACTGCTCCCACTGAGCATGCGCCCAGCCGCCAGGACTCACTGCCTTACCACTGAATCCTTCCGCTCCTCCGGTGTTGAATAAATAGCTCTATGTATTTTTTTAAAAAATCAAACTATTCATACAACACATCCATACGATGGAAATTGATTAGTGGATCTAATAATTGTTAGAAGGCAAGGTTGATTAGGAGGAAAGGTTTTGGGTGTGAAGTAGGAGTGGCGGAGGGATAGGAAGGGGAGGTGTGGGTGATGTGGCGGGGGCGCGTGCGGGTGTTGAAGGCGGTGGCGGTTTGAAACCGCGCGGGGCGGCTCCGGGTGGGAGAGGGGGGGAGGGGTCAGTTGCTGCTGTTATTGGAGTTCACCGTGCTCAAAAAAAAAACCAGGTCGGCAATTGTCCACTGTACCTTCCTGGGTGGTTATGGCGTAATTTATCTTTTTTTTAAGACGAAGACTTCTGAGTGGAATAGGTTGTTTGCTTTCTTTACCCCACTCCCTCCGCCAGAAAAAACTGGTCCTTCCTTTACCACCCCTCCCAAAAACCGGCCCTTCCTCTACATCTGATAAAATTAACCATTCACGCAAAAACAACTGGTGCTTCCCCCCCCCCAAAAAAACTGGCCCTTCCTTTTCTCCCCTCCCTTTTCTCCACTCCCTTCCCCTCTCCAAAAAGATCTGGCTCTTTCTTCTCCTCCACACACACAACTGACTTTTCTCTCTCCACCTTCCTCCAAAAAACTGGCTTTTTTGCCTCCATGCCACAGATCCCAAACTGGCCATTTCCTTCTCTCTCCTGTCCATCCTAACTAGCCTTTTTCTCCTGTTTCCCTTTCAATCTCACATCTGACCCCTTCTGCTGATGAGCGCAATCCTCTGACTGATAACTTCAACAGCAAAAACAGAAAATACTGGAAATACTTAGCAGGCCTGGCAACGTGTGGAGAGAGTAAATACAGTCAATGTTTTGAGTCTTGTATGACTTCAATTCCGAAGAAGTTGTAAGGATTTGAAATGATAACTGTTTTCCAGCAGTTTCTGTTATTTCAGATTACAGCATCTGTGCTTTAATGTTAATTTGAAGACTTTTGCTCATGTATGAGTTATTATATTTAGGCAATTTCTTGTCGGTTAGCACATGATTCTGCTGGCATTTGTGGAAGTTCCATACAGTTAGTTTTCAGCTGGCGTTTACATTGTTTTCCTCAGCCAGGAGCTGTATGCAGCTAAATTTATGAAAAATGAGTGGAAGAGCTCGTTCCCGGGCTCGAGGGAGAGCCCGTGTCCCTGATGTAAGTGCCCAGCCTCTTCCCTCTAATTAAGTAACTTTATTGTTTAAACGTGTTGTTTAAATGCTTAATAGTTTACATTGATTTATACAGTTTATATCAGTTTTGGAGTAAAGTGTTAATTTGTATCTAGTAGAACTACTCACCTGCTGTTGTCATTGGTTTTCACCTGATGACAAATCTGAAAAAACAGTAAAAAAAAACTTGTAACACTTGCCATGAGCACCAGAAGTTATGGTCTGGATTTTGCTATGGATAGCAAAGTGACAGCCCTCACCACCTCAGGAAACTAACAAATATCAGTGATATGTGGTATGAATCTCCACTTTGCTGGTGTTAATTTTGTTCTTTTGTAGAGCATCTGGTTGATGTCATCACGCAATATAAATATTAAAGAATTCTCACACAGCAACCCAGGAAGTAAAAGCCATCAATTATGCCCAGAAAGTTGTTTTATGGAGAGTGAAATAAAGTTAGAGACAAATTTTGAATTGAAGTAGGATATCTGAAGGTCAGAGCAGTAGTGCAATAGAAATACAATGTTAGCACATCATTAAAATCTCACTTGTGGCTCATTGAACAAGCTGTAACTTGTGTTTTTCAGTGATACTAATGGTGTTTTACAAAATGGAGATTCTCTAAAAGTAGCTTTTGCCAATAACTAGCTTGGTAGGAAGGTTTTTTTTTGTTCATGGCATATGGATGTTGCTAGCTGGGCCAATGTTTATAGCCCATCCCTGAGGGCATTTTAAAAGTCAACCTTGTTGCTCTGGGTCTGGAATCACAGCCAGACCAAGTAAGGGTGGCAGATTTCCTCCCCGAGGGACATCAGTAAACCAGGTGGGTTTTTACAACAATCGACAGTGTTTTCATGATAGTCATTAGACGTTTAATTCTAGATTTTTATTGAATTCAATTTTTGACATCTGCCATGGTGGGATTCAAACCCAGGTCCTCAGAGTATTACCCTGGTCTCTGGATGACTAATCTAGCAATAATGTTACTATGCCACTGCTCCCCCATGATGTCCCCCATTTTACAGTTGTATTCTTGTTGCTTGATTTCCCTAAATTTTTTTAGAAAGCTTGTTTCTCCCCCAGTAGAATTTTATATTTGTGCTTTTTGATCATGGCTGTTTGTTTTGTCCACTATTCTTCTAGCCAATAGGATGTGTCTAGGATCACTCTTATTTTCTCCTCACAGCTCTGACCCTCATGTACTTGTTTCCTCATGAACACTTTTGTTTCTCGAAATCTAGTCTAGCCATGATATAAGAACAAAGTAATCCTAACTTTTAGGTGATTTTTCATAGAATGTGAGAATGAAAGGTTCTGGATCTGGGCAGAGCTTGGTATAGGATGCATGAGGGGTTTGCAGTGATGGGTTGAGGGTAGAGCCTGGTGTTGGGGGCACAGATAGGTCATTTTGAATTTTCCTTTCAAAGATCCCCTCATGCACTTTAGGGTTCATGACTTTTGTAAGCAATTGAGAGTCTCAATTCTATTAAAAACCTGACCTGACTTTATTAAAATTGCATGGAAGAAGATAATCCTATTTCTGCAATGGAACCAGCCAGGTTGGGAGTGCTGGATGTGGACTTCTGTCAGGAAGCTCAAGATGTTTCACTCCAAGAATTGCACAACCCAGGAATGGGTTGCAAATCCTAGAATCAGCACCTGCCAACCATTTTTCACAAGGCTCCTGAGTGAATCTGACTCGGTGAAAATTCAGGCCGATGTTTTTCCTAATGAACCTAAGTTGATTTCAATCATACACAAATATTGAAGGCAGCACTGAGATTATTATGACTAAAAAGAAACGAATGTAGCGCTATCTTATACTTTGAAATGTAGGCACCTGCTCCAGCACCTGCTCCCGTAAGACCTATCACTGCAGGGGAACCTGAACTACTTGGACGTGGTCGACAAAGAGGGCCCTCTGGAGCAGTGGGACGCAAAGATGGTGAGGTTTGATTAAAATGTATGTCGTATCTGGTCTTGTGCAAGAAACTTGAACGTATTTAAATAATTGAACAGGTATTTATATGAATGGAGAGAAAATAGGAGCATTAAGATCATAAGAAATAAGAGCAGGAGTAGGCCATCCAGCCCCTAGAGCCTGCCACGCCATTCAATAAGATCATGGCTGATCGTAGTGGTTCAGTACCACTTTCCTGCTTTCTCCCCATAACCCTTAATTCTCTTGTCAATCAAAAACCTATCCACTCTTGACTTGAACATATTCAGCAAGGAAGCCTCCACCCCCTCATCAGGCAGCGAATTCCAAAGATTCACCACCCTTTGCGTGAAAAAACCCCTCCACAACTCCGATCTGAACCACCCTCCCCTAACCTTGAGACTGTGCCCTCTAGTCCTGCTATCTTTGCTAAGCAGGAAGAGTCTCTCAACATCTACCCTGTCCATCCCCTTCATTATCTAATACGTCTCTAAGATCCCCTCTCAGCCTTCTAAACTCCAACGAGTACAAACCTAGCCTATTCAGTCTCTCCTCAATATCCAACTCCCTCATCTCCGGTATCAGCCTAGTAAACCTTCTCTGTACCCCCTCCAAGGCCAATATATCCTTCTTCGAATGCGGCGACCAAAACTGCACGCAGTACCCCACCTGCGGCCTCATCAGCACCCTAAACAGCTGCAACAGAACCTCCCTACTTTTATATTCTATCTCCCTAGCTATAAAGGCCAACATTGCATTCGCCGCCTTAATCACCTGCTGCATCTGTATACTGTGTTTTTGCGATTCATGCACAAGGACCCCCAGGTCCTTCTGCACTGTCGCATGCTACACCTTTTTCGCCATTTAAATAGTCATCCTTCCTACCAAAGTGGATAACCTCACACTCGCTAACATTATACTCCATCTGCCAGGTCCTCACCCACTCACTCAACCTATCCAGATCCCTCTGCAGATTTTCCACACCCTCCACGCAATTTGCTTTTCCACTCATCTTTATATCATCAGCAAATTTTGTCACCCTGCACTCATCCCCTTCCTCCAGATCATTGATGTAAATGGTAAATAGTTGAGACCCCAGCACCGAACCCTGGGGCACTCCAATAGTCACCAGCTGCCAATCAGAATAGCATCTAGAGATGCCGGTGTTGGACTGGGGTGAACTCAGTAAGAGATCTGACAACACCAATTTTAAATCCAACCGATTTATTTGATAGTAAACTTGCTAGCTTTTGGCCTTTGCGCCTTCATCAGGCGATCTTGGCTTCATGACACACTATCTGTAACCCCCATGACTTGCCTGGGTTAGCAAAAAACCTCACTTACTGTGCTGTCTGGAGACAATACACATGTCTCTAACCTGTGCTCAGTGCTCCTTCCACTCACATTGTTAGTCACTTTAAGACTTGAATAGCAGGTTAGGTGTAAGGATTCGCATTCTAATCAGCAATCTGTAAACTGTCTGTGCTGACACGTGTGCTATTGCAGACCAGAACATCTCATTCACCTGATGAAGTCTATAAAGGCCGAAAGCTAGCAAGTTTATTATCAAATAAATCGGTTGGATTTAAAATTGGTGTCGTCAGACCTCTTACTGAATCAGAATAGCACCCATTAATACCTACTCTCTGCTTCCTATTAGACAATCAATCCTCTATCCAGTCTAACATCTTACCCCTGGCTCCCTGCACCTTAACGTTCTGCAGCAATCTTTTGTGAGCAAAGATGTGTCACAGCTGGTCAAACTTGAAGTCATACACATGCCATCATGATGATGAATCCATGTCTGAGAACCTTGCTGAAAGGTTTCGGGTTGATTTCAGTGTTTTCATTAAGTTCTCTTGTCACATAGCTCATTCAATTCTGGATCAACTGAAATATTATCCAGTGATGAAATTTGTGTTTTTCGGACTTTCTTCAGAAATTAAAAGATGGATGGCCTTAGCTGTTGCATAGTAAGCAAAACTGCTAAATTACAAAACTGCTAACTTACAAAGATGCTAAGTTGCATGAGATTTTTAATCAAATACTGTATTTCCTTTAACTGGCTTTCCCATTTTAAGTAAAGCATGCCACTCTATCATCATTTTAAAAATACTTAAGAAATGTGCACATATTCTTCCTGTTATTTCTGGAGCATATGTGATTGCATTAAATTAATATCCTACTTTTTGGCTAATGCGTGCAGCTATGAAGGTTTAATTTATTGAACAGTATAGGACCTTGTCATTTCTTGAGACTAGCAAAATAAATACAGCTCCACTGCACTGGATTTTACATTGCATAATTTATTCTTGTTTCTTGTAAATGTGGCAGTTGTTGAGGTGATATCTGCAGGATTTAAAGAAATGTCATTGGCAGAAAGAGGAGGTCGGCGACGAGATTTCCATGATCTTGGAGTTAACACTAGGAAGGCAATGGAGCATGTCAAGGATTCCAAAACAGGTAAAGTCCAGTGTGGAGTAGTTCAGTTTTATTTGAGGTTGCTTGTACTGATCACTGTAATCAAATCTTGATCATATGTTATTATTCAGAGTTTTATTTTCTAACCCATTTAGCTCACTGAGTAATTGATGAAATTGAGTGTTCCGGATGTGTCTGGAAAATAATTTTAATATGTTTTTTGTTTCTCATTTCACTTCTATGTGATCAATTTCATTTTTTCTAGTTTGCCAACAGAAACTACGCTTTCTGTTTTAAGAAAAACCACAAGCTCAGTTCAGCACTAACCACGGTTTTTGATATGACTCTTGTAATATAAAAACGTAATTATCTCACACTTGGATTTTTGGTGATGCTATTGTGGATTGACTTCCAAAGATCAGCAGTGTCACCCGGAATCATTATGTATTGGTGGAACCATTAGATAAGTGTAATTTATTAGCTGGTTAACACACAGCATTAGACTCCCAATTAACTCAGCCTTCTGAGTGGACATATCTGTAGTTGCACCCATGGCATGGATATCATTTTCCGTGGATATACGAGCATCTGTTATAATCTGGCTAAAAACAATAAGGCTTTTTCCACTTGGAGGTGAAATTACACCACCAGGTAGATGTAGTGGATTTTTTAGAAGCTAGTATTGAGATTGAATTGGAGAGATGGGGCAGCACGGAGGCTCATAGATTAGCACTGTCGCTTCATAGCGTCAGGGACCTGGGTTCCATTCCTGATGTGTGGGGTTTGTACCTTATCTGTGTCTGTGAGTTTTCTCTGTGTTCTCCAATTTCCTCCCACATTCTGAAAGATGTGCTAGTTGGGGTGCGTTGACCCAAATACGTGCCGGATTGTGGTGACCAGGGGAATTTCGCAGCCAGTTAATTGCAGTGTTAATGTAAGCCTTACTTGTGACTAACAAATAAATAAATTTTAGAACTAAAAACAATAAGGAAACTTGTAGGAAGTGTGCTTTAGACCACCAAGTTTTATCTTGCTTTTTTTTTTAATGTTTTGGTCTGGAGCAGAAAATTCCCAGTCAGTAACCATTCTCATTGTAAAGATTTTTTTCATCTTTGGTCATTTTGTGATGATCCAATTTTGGCAAGTGGAAACGGTTTCACTTTACCCCCTTACAACTTTTGTACTGTTTAGGTACGTAATGTTGCAGAGAATTTCCAATTATGATCCTAGGTGTCTACGTTTGAAATTGTCTTTTAGCTTTCATTCTCTGCACCTCTTGATAGTGTCTAGGATTTTTGGGCCATTTTGTGGCATTTATTTACTCGTGCCCACTATGTCTTTAAAAAGCTCCATATTTTTGCAAATCACAGCACATTTACTGCATTTTGTTGTTTTAAGATGTATTATTTTCCAGTTCCAAGAAAATATTGCATGTTTTTCTACACTATCAACTCAATCTAATCCTGTTCTATAGTCATCTGCAAACCTATACATCAGAATATTTATTTTAATAGCCAACCTCAGTTTCTAAATTCAGATGTTTTACTTGTATATGGGGTCTGTTTTGGGGCCCCTGCTGTTTGTAATTTTTATAAATGATCTGGATGAGGGTATTGAAGGATGGATTAGTAAATTGGCAGATGACACTAAAGTCGGTGGAGTGGTAGATAGTGAAGAGGGGTGTTATAGTTTGCAGAGGGACTTGGACAAGTTGCAGAGCTGGGCCGAGAGGTGGCAAATGGAGTTTAATGTGGAAAAGTGTGAGGTAATGCACTATGGCAGAAATAATAAATGTGTAGAGTATAGGGCAAATGGTAGGATTCTTAGTAGTCTAGATGAACAGAGGGATCTTGGTGTGTATGTGCATAGATCCCTGAAAGTAGGCAGTCAGGTCGAGAAGGTTGTTAGGAAGGCATATGGAGTCTTGGCTTTTATTGGTAGAGGGATTGAATTTCGGAGCCGCAACGTCATGTTGCAACTGTACAAAACTCTAGTGCGGCCGCACTTGGAGTATTGTGTGCAGTTCTGGTCCCCACATTATAAGAAAGATGTGGAGGCATTGGAGAGGGTACAGAGGAGGTTTACCAGGATGTTGCCTGGTATGGAGGGCAGGTCTTATGAAGAGAGGCTGAGGGATTTGAGGTTGTTTCGTTAGAAAGGAGGCGGCTAAGAGGGGACCTTATTGAAACATATAAGATGATTAGAGGTTTAGATAGGGTGGACAGTGATAGCCTTTTTCCTAGGATGGAGAAAGCTAGCACGAGGGGACACAGCTTTAAATTAAGGGGTGATAGTTATAGGACGGATATCAGAGGTAGGTTCTTTACCCAAAGGGTGGTTCGGGAGTGGAATGCCCTGCCTGCAGCGGTTGTAGATGTGCCAAGTTTGGTGGCGTTTAAGAGGTTAGTTGATAAGTATATGGAAGAGAAGGGAATGGTTTAGTTTGGAGGGGCATTGCTTTATATATTGGTCGGCGCAACATCGAAGGCCGAAGAGCCTGTTCTGTGCTGTAATGTTCTATGTTCTATGGTTAAATCAGAGAAATCCTAACAAAGCCCACTGCAGCACAGCTTGCTGCATCCTGCCAAATTTCTGTTCATCTATAATCTGCCCTCTAGCCAAGTCTTGTCCATGCAGCATTTTGCTCTTGAATTTCTATGTGCTGTGCTGTTTGCCATTAATCTCGTTGGAGGTTTCCTATCTTCTAGTATTCAAAAAATTTTCCATTCCATTGAATTTTGGAATATAATGTTCAGCCTCTGTCATTTACTCGTATTTATGATCCTTTGAATCTCTTAGAACAGTAACAAAAATAAAATATGCTAGAAAATCTCAGCAAGTCTGAAAGCATCTGTGGAGAGAAAGAATAGCTGATGTGACCTACTGAGATATTCCAGCATTTTCTGTTTCTATTTTAGATTCCTGCATCTGCTGTAATTTGCTTTATCTTTGAATAATAATGCAAGTGACTGCTAAATATGATTTGTACTCTTTTTCTATTGTAAAATAATTACAAGTTCTCTCTATATTCTAAGTTCTGTAGTTCCAAGTAAACGCATGTCATAAAATAAGCAGGACTTCAACTTCTGAAGTGGGGGTGATACAGTGCCACATTGGTTAGCACTGTGTTAGGGGCCTGAGTTTGATTCGGGTCACTGTCTGTGGAGACTGCATGTTCTTCCCTTGTCTAAGTAGGTTCCCCTGGATGCTCTGGTTTCTTCCCATAGTCCGAAAGACATGCTGGTTAGGTTCGTTGGCCATGCTAAATTTTCCTTGGTGTCAGGAGAATAGCTAGACTAAATACATGGGGTTATGGGGATAGGACCTGGGTGGGATTGTGGTTGCTGCAGACACAATGGGCCGAATGGCCACCTTCTTACTGTAGGATTCTGTGATGAGTGTTGCTGTCATAGTACAGGAGATCATTAACCTTTTGTATTTACAGGTGTTTCTGGAAGTCTAATACGTCTGATAACAAACTATATTCGCCTAAATTCACGACCCCAGTGGGCTCTGTATCAATACCATGTGGATTATAACCCTCAAATGGAATCGAGACGTCTGCGTACTGTACTCTTGTTTATGCATGACAAAATTCTTGGTACAACTCGTGTTTTTGATGGTTCGATCTTATTCCTCCCTAAAAAACTGGAAAAGAAAGTAAGTTCTAATTCCTTTTATGCCATTATTAGGCATGTAATCATTTGTCTTCAAAGAAAAAGGAGCTTGGTATTGTGGAATGAAAAAAGCATAACGCAGTGAACTTTTTTAGAATTTAGTTTTCTCGCTGTTGGTTGTAATATTGAGGAATTTGTTGATAACTCCTTGTTTCCCAGCTTTCAGAGCATTTATAGAATCTCTCAATGTAGTAATAGGCAGTTCAGCCCATTTTGCCTGTACTGACTCTTTAGAACACCAACCATTTAGTTCTGCTTTTCTTGTCCTGCAGAATTTTCCCTTCAGGTATATATCAAATTTCCTTTGAAGGTCACAACTGAATCCTTTTAGCATTCCAGATCATGGGTGGGATTTTCTCACCCCAAGTCTGGAAAATCTTACCCAAGGTCAGTAGGCCTTTTCATAATTCATCCCGCCTCCTATGGTTCCCGTGGTATGTGGCACGGGAAAATTCTGTCTAATAACTTTGAAGCAATAACACCAGATAATGTAGACGGAAGCGTTTGTTCGGGCCTGAGTTCTGTCCTGTGCTATTATAGAACTAGACTCATTTAAACTGCTAAAAGACTAGGTGGGCAGGGAAGAGTTATATAAAAAAAAAAGCCTCCATCTTATTAACCACAGCATGTCCTGAAGGGTTTAATGAAACCACTGTACTGTACAGTTTTGGACTGTAATCCCACAGGATTGAGGCTGACTTACTTGCACTGTGGGATCAATTGGTTCTGAGATGGCCAAATCCAGATTTGCTGCGTGGGTATGTGGTGCTTGAAGGGCAGGTAAAAGATTACTCTGAGTCTCATGTATTCACGCTTTGGATTCACCTTATATGTGTTCCCAATGAGTCGCTCGGTGTGTTTGATGCCTTACTGAATGAACCTTCTCCGTTTGTTGGTTACAAGCAAGGGCTCTGAGTCAGTGAGGACTTTAGACTTCTTCACGGATTCTTTGCCATCTCTCAAGTGTTAACATTGTTCTAGGAGTCTGTTGCTGTAACTGCCTTTTGCGAAGAGCCATTGCTTCGGGAATTTGTCAGGCATACGTGCATGTTGTGCCCAGCGGAATTGGTTTTGAGTGGGAAGCTTTTTCCCGTGTCGGAGGTGATGAACATGAGGGGTCACAGGTTCAAGATGGGGGATGGGGGGGAGGAAGCGAGGTTTAATTCAGATATCAGACGGATGTGTTTTATACAGAGGGTGGTGGGGGCCTGGAATGCACTGCTAAGCAAGATGGTGGAGGTGGACATGCTGGGATCGTTTAAGACTTACCTGGATAGCCATATGAGTAGACTGGGAATAGAGGGATACAAAAGAATGGTCTAGTTGGACCAATGAATGGTGCAGGCTTAGAGGACTGAAGGGCCTGTTTCCTGTACTGTATTGTTCTTTGTTTTTTTAATCCACCCAATCTATATCTCTCAACATCTTACACCTCTAGAACAAAAGAACAAAGAGCAACACAGCACGGGAAACAGGCCCTTTGGCCCAACGAGCCCGCGCCGCCGTCCTAATGTCTTAATGACATATCCATGACTTTAGGCTATGCCTATTGTGGAACGCTCTATTAGGTTATTGCTCATCCTTCGTTTCTCTAAGGAGAAAAGACTGAGCTCCCTCAGCCTATCCTCATAAGGCATGCCCCCCAATCCAGGCAACATCTTTGTAAATATCCTCTGCACCCTTTCAATAGCTTCCACATTCCTCCTGTAATGAGGCAACCAGAACTGAGCACAGTACTCCAAGTGGGGTCTGACAAGGATCTTATAAAGTTGTAGCATTATCTCCTGACTCCTAAACTGTCCCTCAATTGATGAAGGACAGTACACCAGATGTCTTCTTAACCACATCCTCTACCTGCGAGGCCGATTTAAGAGTCCTATGGACCCAGACCCCCAAGGTCCTTCTGGCCCTCTACATTGCTAAGAGTCTTACTCTTGATGTTATACTCCTTCATCCCATTTGACCTGCCAAAATATACCACTACACAGTTATCTGTGTCGAAGTCCATCTGCCACTTCTCCACCCAGAATTGCATCCTATCTATGTCTCGTTGCAACTTCTGACATCCCTCCAAACTATCCACAACACTACCAATCTTTGTGTTGTTGGCAAACTTACCAATCCATCCCTCCACTTCCTCATCCAGGTCATTTATGAAAATTACAAACTGCAAGGGTCCCAGTACAGATCCCTGGGCACTCCAATGATTACTGATCTCCATGCAGAAAAAGATCCATCTACAAGCATCTGCCTCTTTCGGGCAATAAGATCTCAGTAAGAATCTAGTAACACCAATTTTAAATCCAACCGATTTATTTGATAGTAAATTTGCGAGCTTTCGACACTCTGTCTTCATCAGGCAAATGCAGTGTTGTGGTCTGCAATAGCACACATATCAACACAGACAGTCACAGATTACTGATTAGAATGCGAATCCTTACATCTAACCTGCTATTCAAGTGTTAAAGTGGCTAACAATGTGTGTGAAGGGAATCCTGAGCATTGTTAGAGAATTGTGTATTTTCTCCAGACAGCACAGTAAGTGAGGTTTTTTGCTAACCCAGGCAAGTTACAGGGGTTACAGATAGTGTGTCATGAAGCCAAGATCCCTATTAAGACCGTCCTCATGTGTGCGGAACTTGGCTATCAGTCTCTGCTCAGCAACTCTGCGCTGTCGTGTGTCACGAAGGCCCCCTTGAAGAACATTTACCCGCAGGTCGGAGGCCGAATGCCCATGACTGCTGAAGTGTTCGCCCACAGGAAGGGAACTGTTTTGCCTGGTGATTGTTGAGCGATGCTCATTCATCCGCTGTCGTAGTGTCTGCATGGTCTCCCCAATGTACCATGCTTCGGGACATCCTTTCTTGCAACGTATTAGGTAGACAACGTTGGCCGAGTTGCAAGAGTATGTACCGTGTACCTGGTGAATGGTATCCTCACGTTTGATGATGTCGTCCATGTCTATGATCTGGCATGTCTTGCAGAGGTTGCTGTGGCAGGGTTGTGTGGTATTGTGGTCACTGTTCTCCTGAAGATTGGGTAGTTTGCTGCGAACAATGATTTGTTTGAGGTTGTGCGGTTGTCTGAAAGCAAGAAGTGGTGGGGTGGGGATGGCCCTAGTGAGATGTTCATCGTCATCAATGATATGTTGAAGACTCCGGAGAAGATGTCGTAGCTTCTCTGCTCCGGAGAAGTACTGGACAACAAAGGGTACTCTGTCCACCGTGTCCCATGTTCGTCTTCTGAGGAGGTCTGCGGTTTATTGCTGTGGCACATCGGAACTGTCGATCGATGAGTCGAGCGCCGAGTTCTCAGCCGAGGGCTCAATTTCTGTCTCACCACCAAAATGGACCCCATCAGTCTTGCAGCGGACACAGAGGAATTCATCAGGCGTATAAGGCTGCGTGAGTTCTTCCACAAACCCCAAGAGGCCAATAGCGGACTCGATGAGATAGCTAATGAACCAGAACAGCCGACAGAGGGATCCGCAGTGCAGCAACCGAAGAGGAATGAATCCAATTGGACTCCTCCGGAAGGCCGCTGCCCCTGACTGGACACGTATGCCCAAGCCATCAGGAGGTGCGTGAACACCAGATTTATCAACCGCACTTACAAGACAGTCCCGAACATCACCCAAGCATAAAGCAAGGCCATCTGTGCTCTCAAGACCAACCGCAACATTGTCATCAAACCAGCAGACAAAGGAGGCGCCACCGTCATACTGAACAGAACGGACTACTGTGAAGCAGTGTACCGACAACTAAACAATGTGAAACACTACAGACAGTTACCAGCAGATCCGACCAAAGAACACGCTCGTCAACTCAACACTGTGATCAAAATCTTTGATCCGGACCTTCAGAACATCCTCCGGGCTCTCATTCCACGTACTCACCGCATTGGAGATCTCTACTGCCTCCCAAAGATACACAAGGCAAACATACCGGCCGTCCCATTGTATCGGGCAATGGGACCCTGTGTGAGAACCTCTCCGGCTATATCGAGGTATTCCTGAAAACCATTGTACAAAGAACCCCCAGCTTTTGTCTTGACACTACGGACTTCCTACAGAAACTCAGCACACATGGAGCAGTTGAACCAGGGACACTCCTTGTCACAATGGATGTCTCAGCGCTCTACACCATCATCCCCCACGATGATGGTATTGCTGCAACTGCCTCAGTACTCAATGCCAACAACTGCCAGTTTCCGGATGCAATTTTACAACTCATCCGCTTCATCTTGGACCACAATGTCTTCACCTTCAACAATCAGCTTTTCATCCAGACACATGGAACAGCCATGGGGACCAAATTCGCACCTCAGTATGCCAACATCTTCATGCACAGGTTCGAACAAGACTTCTTCACCACATGAGATCTTCAACCAAGGTTATATACTAGATACATTGATGACATCTTTTTCCTTTGGACTCATGGTGAACAATCATTGAAACAACTGTATGATGATATCAACAAGTTCCATCCCACCATCAGACTCACTATGGACTATTCTCCAGAATCAGTTGCATTCTTGGACACACGCATCTCCATCAAGGACAGTCACCTCAGCACCTCACTGTACCGCAAACCAACAGACAACCTCACAATGCTCCACTTCTCCAGCTTCCACCCTAGACACATTAAAGAAGCAATTCCCTATGGACAAGCCCTCCGTATACACAGAATTTGCTCAGATGAGGAGGATCGTGACAGACACCTCCAGACGCTGAAGGATGCCCTCGTGAGAACAGGATATGGCGCTCGACTCATCGATCGACAGTTCCGACGTGCCACGGCGATAAACCGCACTGACCTCCTCAGAAGACGAACACAGGACACGGTGGACAGAGTACCCTTTGTTGTCCAGTACTTCCCCGGAGCGGAGAAGCTACAACATCTTCTCCGGAGTCTTCAACATATCATTGATGACAATGAACATCTCGCTAGGGCCATCCCCACCCCCCCCACTTCTTGCTTTCAGACAACCGCACAACCTCAAACAGATCATTGTTCGCAGCAAACTACCCAACCTTCAGGAGAACAGTGACCACAATACCACACAACCCTGCCACAGCAGCCTCTGCAAGACATGCCCGATCATAGACATGGACAACATCATCAAACGTGAGGATACCATTCACCAGGTACACAGTACATACTCTCATGGAACTTCGATGTTGTGGCCATTTCAGAGACACAGAGCAGGGACAGGAATGGTTGTTGCAGGTTCCGGGGTTCAAATGCTTCAGTCGGAGTAGAGAAGGAGGTAGAAACGGGGGAGGAGTGGCATTATTAGTCAAAGACTGTATCACAGTGACAGAAAGGAAGTTTGATGAGGACTTGTCTGTTGAGGTAGTATGGGCTGAGATTAGAAACAGGAGAGGAGAGGTCACCCTGTTGGGAGTCTTTTATAGACCTCCTAAAAGTTCTAGAGAGGTAGAGGAAAGGATTGCAAAGTCGATCCTGGACAGGAGTGAAAGTAATAGGGTAATTGTTATGGGGGACTTTAACTTTACTAATATTGATTGGAATAGCTATAGCTCTAGCTCGTTAGAGGGGTCAGTTTTTGTACTAAGTGTGCAGGAAAGTTTTTTGACTCAGTATGTAGATAGGCCAACTAGAGGTGAGGCTACATTGGATTTGGTGTTGGGCAATGAGCCAGACCAGGTGTTAGACTTGGAAGTTGGTGAACATTTTGGTGATAGTGACCACAATTCAGTTACGTTCACCTTAGTGATGGATAGGGATAGGCATGAACCTGGGGGCAGTAGTTATAGCTGGGGGAATGGTAATTATGAGGCCATAAGGAGAGAATTAGGGTGCATAGGTTGGACTAGGAAACTGGGAACGTCTGAAACGTGGAGTTTATTCAAGGAGCAGCTACTGCGAGTCCTTGATAAGTATGTCCCTGTCAGGCAAGTAGGAAATGGTTGAGTAAGGGAACCATGGTGTACTAGAAAAGTTAATTCGCTGGTTAAAAGGAAAAAGGAGGCTTATGTCAGGATGAGGCTTGAAGGCTCAGTTAGTGCACTGATAGCTATAGATTAGCCAGGAGGGAGCTAAAGAGTGAGTTGAGAAGAGCTAAAAGGGGTGACGAGAAGACTTTGGCTGATAGGATCAAGGAGAATCCTAAAGCTTTCTTTAGATATGTTAAGAATAGAAGATTGGTTAGGGCAAGATTAGGGCCAGTCAGAGACAGCAGTGGGATGTTGTGCGTGGAGCCTGAAGAGATTGGAGAAGCACTGAACAAATATTTCTCTTCAGTATTCATGCAGGGAGATGTAAATGTAGTTGTGGAAAACACTGGGATACAGGGTTGCAAACTGGAAAGTATTGAAGTAGATAAGGAGGATGTGCTAGATATTCTTGAGGGTTTGAAGTTAGATAAGTCCCCTGGGCCGGACGGGATTTACCCTAGGATTCTCTGGGAGGCAAGAGAGGAGATTGCAGAGCCTCTGGCTCTGATCTTCAGGTCGTCGTTGATTACGGGTATAGTTCCGGAAGACTGGAGGATAGCGAATGTGGTCCCTTTGTTCAAGAAGGGGAAGAGAGACTTTCCTGGGAATTATAGGCCGGTGAGTCTTACTTCTGTTGTGGGCAAAGTATTGGAGAGAATTATTAGGGATAGGATTTATAGTTATTTAGAGAGAAATGAATTGATTGGGGATAGTCAGCATGGTTTTGTGAAGGGTAGGTCGTGCCTTACTAACCTTATTGAGTTTTTTGAAAAAGTGACCAAAGAGGTGGATGGGGGTAAGGCAGTTGATGTGGTATATATGGACTTTAGTAAGGCGTTCGATAAGGTGCCCCATGGAACGCTTCTGCAGAAAATGCAGATGTATGGGATTGAGGTTGATTTAGCTAATTGGATCATGAATTGGCTGGCTGATAGAAGACAGAGGGTGGTGGTTGATGGAAATTATTCATCGTGGAGTTAGTGTGTACCTCGGATCTGTTTTGGGGCCCCTGCTGTTTGTAATTTTTATAAATGATCTGGATGAGGGTATTGAAGGATGGATTAGTAAATTTGTGGATGACACCAAAGTCAGAGGAGTGTCAGATAGTGAAGAGGGGTGTTATAGTTTGCAGAGAGACTTGGACAAGTTGCAGAGCTGGGCTGAGAGGTGGCAAATGGAGTTTAATGCGGAAAAGTGTGAGGTAATTCACTTTGGCAGGAATAACAAATGTGTAGAGTATAGGGCTAATGGTAGGACTCTTAATAGTGTTGAAGAACAGAGGGATCTTTGTGTATATGTGCATAGATCCCTGAAAGTTGGCAATCAAGTCGATAAGGTTGTTAAGAAGGCATATGGAGTCTTAGTTTTTATTGGTAGGGGGATTGAATTTCAGAGCCGCAACGTCATGTTGCAACTGTACAAAACTCTAGTGCGGCCGCACTTGGAGTATTGTGTGCAGTTCTGGTCGCCACATTATAAGAAAGATGTGGAGGCGTTGGAGAGGGTACAGAGGAGGTTTACCAGGATGTTGCCTGTTATGGAGGGCAGGTCTTATGAAGAGAGGCTGAGGGATTTGAGGTTGTTTTCGTTAGAAAGAAGGCGGCTAAGAGGAGACCTTATTGAAACATATAAGATGATTAGAGGTTTAGATAGGGTGGACAGTGATAGCCTTTTTCCTAGGATGGAGAAAGCTAGCACGAGGGGACATAGTTTTAAATTAAGGGGTGGTAGTTATAGGACGGATGTCAGAGGTAGCTTCTTTACCCAGAGGGTGGTAAGGGTATGGAATGCCCTGCCTGCTGCAAGTGTAGATGCGCCAAGTTTGGTGGCGTTTAAGAGGTTAGTAGATAGGTTTATGGATGAAAAGGGAATGCTTTAGGTTAGAGGGTCGTTGCTTTTTCTTAATTGGTCGGTGCAACATCGAAGGCCGAAGGGCCTGTTCTGCGCTGTTATGTTCTATGTTCTTCTTTTGCAACTCGGCCAACATTGTCTACCTAATGCATTGCAAGAAAGGATGTCCCGAAGCATGGTACATTGGGGAGACCATGCAGACACTACGACAGCGGATGAATGAGCATCGCTCAACAATCACCAGGCAAAACAGTTCCCTTCCTGTGGGCGAACACTTCAGCAGTCATGGGCATTCGGCCTCCGACCTGTGGGTAAATGTTCTTCAAGGGGGCCTTCGTGACACACGGCAGCGCAGAGTCGATGAGCAGAGACTGATAGCCAAGTTCCGCACACATGAGGACGGTCTTAATAGAGATCTTGGCTTCATGTCACACTATCTGTAACCCCCGTAACCTGCCTGGGTTAGCAAAAAACCTCACTGTGCTGTCTGGAGTAAATACACAATTCTCTAACCAATGCTCAGGATTCCCTTCACGCACATTGTTAGCCACTTTAACACTTGAATAGCAGGTTAGATGTAAGGATTTGCACTCTAATCAGTAATCTGTGACTGTCTGTGTTGATATGTGTGCTATTGCAGACCACAACACTGCATTTGCCTGACGAAGACAGAGTGTCGAAAGCTCGCAAATTTACTATCAAATAAATCGGTTGGATTTAAAACTGGTGTTGCTAGATTCTTACTGAGTTCTTACTATCCCAGTCCAAGGCCGGCATCTCTACATCTTTCGGGCAAGCCAGTTCTGGATCCATAAGGCAACAGCCCCTTGGATCTTGTGCCCTCACCTTCTCAAGAAGTCTTGCATGAGGCACCCTTATCGAATGCCTTGCTGAAGTTCATGTAAACCACATCTACCGCTCTTCCTTCGTCAACCTGTTTGGTTGCATTTTCGAAGAACTCAACCAGACTCATAAGGCATGATCTGCCTTTGATTAAGCTGTGCTGACTACTTTTGAGCATGCTAAATTTCTCTAAATATTTGTAAATCCTGTCCCTCAGGATCTTCTCCATCAACTTATAACCACTGAGGTTAGACTTGCCAGTCAGTAATTTCCTGGACTATCCCTCCTCCCTTTCTTGAAAATAGGAACCACATCCGCAATCCTCCAGAATTTCTCCCGTCTCCATCGATGCAAAGATCATTGCAGGATGATCTTAGCACGATCTTCTGACTTGCATGAGACTATTACCATCTAAGCTGCAGCTGATATTTTTAATATTGGCAGGCATTGTTTACGTTGTGAATGTTATCTTGGTAGAGGCTGGTAACTTTTTTATTTAGACAAATTAAAAAACAAATAATGAAGCCACAAAATTCCATGGTTGAAAACACTTCTTGCAATATAAGAGTCAACAAGACAAATACAATAATTTCTTTCTGTTCCTCTAGCTTCCAGAATTAACATGAGTTAATGGATAAATGTAGTCAAATGTAAACTAGAAATTAATACACATTAGTACAGATATTATGAATTGGCTGAGCGGTCCACTTAGATACTGGTAATGTCACATTTGAGTCCTTCAAACTCTGTCTTCCTGACAAGGAGTTCAGCTCCTTCTAGGAGCAAGTCTGATCCTCAGCTGATGACTGCTACAGGCGTAATCTTCACAAATGCCACACCTCTGTAGAATCTTCTCATACCACTCTGTATGATGTAGCTCCACCAATTTTAATCTTAAAGTAACAGAAACAGCTTCAGCATCCTATTCTCCCTTAGCTTTAACTTCTGGTGTAGGCTTTTCTTGAGCCTTCAACTTTGTTCTGTCCCAGTGGACTGAGCACCTGTTACTGCATAGTTTGGATGGATGTTTGTAGCTTTCACCAAGTTTTGATTTCCCAATTTTGGCTTGCTGCTCTTGTCCTTGAAGACTGTGAGGTTTCAGTTTTACTGTGCGTTGACTCTTCCATTTTTTTGTTTTTGTTTTGAGGTAGGGACTATCCCAAAAACAATCAAACTTAAAAATATAGATCCTTCACTGTTAACATACAGCAACAAGATTGTCCTATTAGGTGTGGAATTTGATCTGAGTGGAACTGTTAGGCTGAGCAATCCTCTTGTAATTGTGACAAAATGTGTTGAGAATTCATATCCATTGCTGCCAATGAGCCTATATTCATCAATACTTCTGTTAGACAAAAGCTACACATGCTAGCTAATAAATTCAAAGTAGCATGGGATTTGTGACAGGCAGTCTATTAACTCAACAAAGTGTCTGTCTGTGAACTACAGCAGATGGAATTTTGAGCAAAATTACAGCAAAAAGCAGGATCCTGCAAAAAGCAATGAGCAGAAGATTTTTATCCAAAATTTGTTTTACGTTGGTGCCAGTCAATTACAGCTATGTAGTTATGGCTGGGAATAGCTTAATTCAGCACTTGAACAGACTAACAACTCCCAAAGATCTGCATTTGATGAGCAAAGCTGGATTTAAACCTAGGCGAAGAGATAAAATTTACCTGCTGTATCCAAATTACAGTCTTAGGCTTTCACGTATAGGTTGACATTAGATATAGGAATTTAGGAGGTCATTCAAAGTCTTCGTCTGTTGCGCCATTCAGTAAGAGCATGGTTGATTGGGTTGTTGTCTGAAATGTGCTTTTTAATGAAACGCTTGAGGTCCTAATTTTATCTAAAACAGGGATTATTTCAGGTGTAATAGTTGAGTTTTAATAAAATGACTTTTTTAACTGCAAGGTTACTGAACTAATCAGCCAGACACGTGATGGCCAGAATGTGAAAGTAACGGTTACCTTGACAAATGAATTGCCTCCAACTTCTCCAACGTGCCTTCAGTTTTACAACATTGTGTTCCGAAGGTAGGTGATTGGAAACTTTTAGGGATTGTAGGGACATGAGTAATCAGTCCCAGCAGTTGAAGTAGTGCAAGTATGCTGGGTAGGATAGCTACCTATTTTGTAAATTCTGATTCTCTGAGCTAATCAATACTGTCTAATCATTTCACTTAATTTGATGTGAACATTCTTTTCTATTGGATTAAAAAATTATTTGGATGTACTGTTTTAAGTCAGCTTGGAGAGTCAAGTGCCCTTGGGACTAGAGAAGTGTAGGATTGAATGAAATGTCCTTGTGTGTAACATGCACATTTTGCGCAGAAGATATTCCTACTTGCAAGCATCTATTTACAGGACAGAATTTCTGGTCTGAATTCACTGCTAGTCAGATATCTGAATGAACAAGGAAAATTTCAGATATGCTGAGTTGGTCCTGACATTTTTGATTGTAATTCTGAGATTTAAATGTTATATCTGTTAACATTTCATGAATGGTGTTGCCTCAGTAAAGAAACTGAAATTGAGTAAAAGCCTTGCAGTTGGGCTAATTTAGCAAGAATTCTTCTTCTCTGCATATTAAATAAACCTGATTGGAATTGTCATATTTTTTAAAATCACTTACAATTTCTGGACAGAAATTCAGGAGTTTAATTGTTTTTCAGGCTTTTAAAGATGATGTCCTTGCAGCAAATTGGCCGAAATTATTACAACCCTCAAGATCCCATTATGATTCCACAGCACCGGTAGGTGATGAGTTACAAGTGCTAACACTTGATTTGATTGAGGCTGGTGAATCTTCCTTGTATTTGGTGAGTCAGGATTAAATGTAGTCTTCAGGATAGCAATGTTACATGTCAGAAGATAACTGGACTAGGTTGTGCATCATAATTCAGTCATTCTAAAATACTGTTACTTTGTCCTTTTTATTTCCACTTGAATCCATGTCATGACTTGTCAGATTGTAAATATACCTTCATACAGGTGGCTAAATTGGCAGCAGGGTAGAATTACTATCGCAAAAGTTATCTTTTGCTACTTTAGATGTTGTCATGGGAATTTGCAAATTGCCATGAATTGTATTCAGACATGAAATTTTTATTATAGAACCTATAATAAAATTAAGTATTTATGAACAGTAAGAAAATTTAAAATAGTGGAAGATGTAAACTTTTACAAATGTGCACGTCACAGGGTATTGCCTATCTCTCATTGTCCTTGAGAAAATGCTGGTGAGCTTCCTTCTTGAGCTGTTGAAGTCCATGTGGTGTAGGTGCATCCTCAGTGCTATTAGGGAATTCCAGGATTTTAATCCAGTGAGAGTGAAGTAACAGTAATACATTTCCAAGATAGGATAATGTGTGGCTTGAAGGGGAAGTTGCAGGTAGTGGTGGTGGTGGTGTCTCTCTGCATCAGTTGCCCTTATCCTAAGTGATAAGAGATCACAGGTTTAGAAGGTGCTATCTCAAGAGTCTTGGTGAGTTGTTGCAGTACATCTTATGGATGATGCACACTGCTACCACTGTACGTCTGTGATGGAGGGAGTGAATGCTTAAGGTGATGGATGAGATGCCAATCAAGTGGGCTGTTTTGTCTTAGATGGTGTTCAGCGCCGTTTTGTTGTTTGAGCTGCACTCATCCAGTCAATCCAGAGCATTCTGTCGCACTCTTGACTTGGTGAGTTATGCAATGTAGAATTCCCAGCTTCTGACTTGCTCTTACAGCTGGAGCATTTATGTGGCTGGTCCATTGGTCATTCTGGCCAACTATAGCCCCCAGTGTGCTGATAGTGTGGAATTCAGTGATGGTGATGTTGTTTGTCAAAGGGAATGCTTTGTACTTCATTCAGATGGTATGCCAGTTCCATGATGCCAGAGTACTGGATGGCAGAGAATCCTGAGGCATTCCCAGTCACCAATGGTGTCAAACAATACGCATACCCACACTGTTCAGCATGATGTTTACTGCTGTGCTGAATGATGCCTTCCAGGACAGTGTTGCTGGGATCAGCTTCAAGTCCAGAGTGGTTGGGAAGCTTTTCAACCTGAAGAGACTTCAAGCTGTTATCAAAGTGAAGGAGACTGTTCTGAGAGATTTTCTTTTTCCCAATGACTGCGCCCTGTATGCTGGCTCAGAAAAAATTTAGCAACACCATTTTAAATCCAACTGATTTATTTGATAGTAAATTTGCGAGCTTTCGACACTCTGTCTTCGTCAGGCAAATGCAGTGTTCTGGTCTGCAATAGCACACAGTCACAGATTGCTGATTAGAATGATTACTACCCCAGTCCAATGCCGGCATCTCTACATCATGCTGGCTCAGAGCCAGAGATGCAAGTCAGTATGGACAAATTTTCCACAGCTTGTGACAACTTTGGACTCACCATCAACATTTAAAAAGACCGAAGTCATGCACCAGCCTGCTCCTCATGCACCGTACACAGAATCCATAAGCACAATCAAAGGGCAGAAACTACAGGCAGTGGACCAGTTCACTTATCTTGGCAGCACCCTCTCCCAAGTAGTGACTATTGATGCAGAAGTTAACTGCAGAACAGCAAAGGCAAGTTCTGCTTTTGGTAGACTGCGGTCCACTGTATGGGAATGTCGAGGAATCAGCCCAACAACAAAACTGAAAGTCTACAGCGCCGTGGTACTCACTGCTCTCCTGTATCCCTGTGAAATGTATACTGTGTATTGAAGGCTTGCAAGACAGCTCAATCGTTTCCACATGACTTGCCTTTGCAGAATATTATGCATCACATGGCAAGACAAAGTACCAGACAAGACAAAGTACCAGACACTGAATTTCTGTCTAGAGCAAGTCTACCGTAGTCTACACACTGCTGATGAGAGCGCAGATGTGGTGGGCAGGTCATGTCATCCGTGTGTCAGATGAGCGCATACCCAAGCAGCTCCTTTTTGGAGAAAACTGCTGGAAGATACTCACAAGGAGGGCAGAAGAAATGTTTCAAAGACACTCAAAACCTTCCTGAAGTCGCTTGATAATGTCATGACCACCTGGGAAACGCTGGCACAAAACCACCTTACCTGGCGCTGTCAAGCTCACGAAGCAAGGTGTATTGCTGAAGCACAACTTAAGCGCGAGCTGCGCAAGTCCAGAGCCACCCTAACTACAGTGCATACACAAGTCTGTTCGATATGTGCCAGGACATTCCGTGCCCAAATTCACCTGATCAGCCATCTTCGGACACACTGCAACCAGCCTCAAAATGACTAATAGTGTTGAGATCCTCATCGATGACGCTGGACGAACAATAACAGCTTTGTACTTGGTGTGACTCCAACCAGTGGAGAGTTTCCCCCGGTTTCCATTTACTTCAATTTTGCTTGGGCTCCTTGATGTCACACCTGATCAAGTGCTATCTTTATGTCAAGGTCAGAGACACAGTTCATGTCGAGTTCAGCTATTTTATTCATGTTTGAACCAAGATTGATGAGATTGGGCCACAGAGCTCCTAAACTGAGCATTGATGTGGAGGTTATTTTTAAAGCTACAAATAGGCTTGCGTTCACACTGCAATGAAGTTACTGTGAAAATCCTAGTCATCTCACTCTCGTGCCTGTTTGGTACACTGAGGAGAACTTAGCATGGCCAATTTACCTAACCAGTACGTCATTCAAACTGAGAGGCATCTGGAGGAAACCCATGCAGACACGGAGAATATGCAAACAGACAGTGACCCAAGCTGTGAATCGAACTCAGCTCCCTGGCGCTGTGAAGCAACAATGCCAACCACTGTGCCACATGCAGCCTCAGTTAATTGCTGAGTAAGTGCTGCTCAATCAATTGTCGATGACACTTTCTATCATTCTGGTGATCAAATGTACACCAATGATACGGTAATTGGCCGGGTTGGATTTGCCCTGCTTGTTGTGTACAGGAAATAACTGAGTAATTTTCCATACTATGGGGGTAAATTCCAGTGTTGTGGCTATACTGGAATGGCTTGGCTAGAGTCTGAGCAAGTTCTGTTCAGTACTATTGTTGGAATATTGTTGGGAGCCTTTGCAATATCCAGTGCCTTCAGCATTTCTTGATATGTGGAATTGAAGTGGCTGAAATCTGGCATCTGTGATGCTGGTGACCTCAGGAGGAGGCAGATGGACCATCTGGTTGGCGCTTCTGGCTGCTGATGGCTGTAAATGCTTTAGCCTTGTCTTTTGCACTGATATTCTGGGCTCTCTATTACTGAGAATGGGGATATTTGTAGAACTGCCTCCAGTGAATTGTAGTTATCCACCACTATTCACCACTGCATATGGCATGACTGCAGAGTTTAGATAGCGATCCCACAACCAATGGATCATTAGCTCTGTCTGTCGCATGCTGTTTCTGCTCTTTGGCAATCAAGTAATTCTGTGTTGCAGCTTCACCAGGTTGACATCTCATTTTTAGGTATGCCTGATGTTGCTCCTGACGTGCCCTCCTCACTTTCTATTGAACTAGGTTTGATCCCTGGCTTGATAGCTGTGTGAGTAGGGGACTTGCTGAAGCATGAAGTTACAGATTGTGGCTAAATATAGTGCTGTTGCTGCTGATGGCCCACTGTGCTCCATGGATGTCCAGTTCTGAATTGCTAGATCCATTTGAAATTATCCCCATTTAGAACATTGGTAATGCTACATAACAGAATGGAGAATATTAGATGTGGTAACCAACAGGAAGTTTCCTTGTCCATGTTTTACCTGATGGCATGAGGCATCATGGGGTCCAGAATTGACGTTGAGGACTCTGTGCCAATTGCTTCTGACTGTATGCTGTGGGGTCTGCCCTGTCAGTAGGGCAGAACATAATCAGAAATAATGATGATGGTGTCTGGGACATTATATGTTCCTTGAGTGTGACTGTCAGGCTGTTGCTTGACTAGTCTATTGGGCAATGCTCGCATTTTGGGCACAAGCCTCCAGATGTTAATAATGAAGACTTGCTGAGTTTGACATTGTTGTTTCCAGTGCTTGGACCAATGCAGGGTGGTCCATATGCTTTCATATTGACTTTGTAGCCGTTTGATCTAATTGAGTGCTTTGCTGAGCCATTCTAGATAGCATTTAGAGTCAGACAGCTCTGTCTGGAGTCGTGTAGGTGAGACCAAGTGGAGATGATGGATTTACTTCTTAAGGATATTCCATGAACCTTTTAAGTTTTTATAACAAACCACAATGGTTTTGTGATCATTATTAGATCAGCTATCAATTCCAGATTTGTTAATTGAATTTAAATTCCACCAGCTGCCATGATAGGATTTGAACCAGTGTCCCCAGAGCCTGGACTTCTACTACTCCATTGATAGTACCATTTACTGTTCCCTGCCTTGACACTCACTGTGATATTTTCTCCCATGACAGGATCATGGTCTGGCCCGGTTACACCACTTCAATTCTACAGTATGAGAATAGTGTAATGTTATGTGCAGATGTCAGTCACAAGATTCTGCGTAGCGAAACCGTACTTGACGTCATGTATCAGCTGTATGAGCAGTTTGGTGAACATCGATTTCAAGAGGCCTGCTCTAAGGAGCTGGTCGGAGTAATAGTTCTTACCAGGTAGGATCTGATGGAGTGTGAGTTGCTTCGTGGCTCCCATGTAGAAAAAGGGAATGTCTAATGGTAGACTTTGAATTTAAAAGGAACTTACATTGAAGAACATGAGAAGGAACTTTACTCTAAATCTCGGCCTTGTAATGAATGTGAGATGTTGATTCTTCCTTCTACTTAAATTAGGCTTTATTCCATAACTTACGTTTTTAGGATATGTTCATTTATAGATTAATTCATTTATCATGGTATCATCTAGGTATAATAACAAGACTTATCGAATCGATGATGTTGATTGGGTTCAGAATCCGCGAAACACCTTTAAGAAGGCAGATGGATCCCAGATTAGCTATGTTGATTACTACAAGAAGGTATAATTGCATGCTGTCATTATCTTCAATAAGAAGTTATGAAGTTTCTGATTTCCTGTGTAATTTGCTGAAAAAAGCTCTCTAATGCAGTCATTTAGACTTAAAAAGTTGGCTCTTTCCTCTCTCCACAGATGCTGTCAGACCTGCTGAGCAGTTTTAATTTTTGTTACTTGATAGTATGTGGTAAAATGGTTCTTGTGATGTGGGGTAGGAAGATTTCAGCTATATCTATTTTTTTTCCCCTTCACAGCAATATAGTACAGACATCACTGACCTAAATCAACCAGTGCTCATTAGTCAGCCCAAACGGCAAGGACCTGGGGGTACAAGTATTGGACCCATCTGCCTCATTCCAGAGCTGTGCTACCTTACAGGTAACAGAATATTAAAAGGTGTCAAATCTGAATAGTGATGCCTAGTGTATAACTTAGAACATAGAACATTACAGCACAGAACAGGCCCTTCGGCCTTCGATGTTGTGCCGACCAAAATAAAAAGCAATGCCCCTCCACACTAAACCATTCCCTTCTCTTCCATATACTTATCAATTAACCTCTTAAACGCCACCAAACTTGGCGCATCTACAAAAGCTGCAGGCAGGGCATTCCACTCCCTAATCACTCTTTGAGTAAAGAACCTACCTCTGAGATCCGTCCTATAACTCATACCCCTTAATTTAAAGCTGTGTCCCCTCGTGCTAGCTTTCTCCATCCTAGGAAAAAGGCTATCACTGTCCACCCTATCTAAACCTCTAATCATCTTATATGCTTCAATAAGATCCCTCTTAGCCGCCTCCTTTCTAACGAAAACAACCTCAAATCCTTCAACCTCTCTTCATAGGACCTGCCCTCCATACCAGCCAACATCCTGGTAAACCTCCTCTGTACCCTCTCCAATGCCTCCACATCTTTCTTATAATGTGGGGACCAGAACTGCACACAATACTCCAAGTGCGGCCTCACTAGAGTTTTGTACAGTTGCAACATGATGCTGCGGCTCCAAAATTCAATCCCCCTGCCAATAAAAGCTAAGACTCCATATGCCTTCTTAACAACTTTATCCACTTGACTGCTACTTTCAGGGATCTATTGACACATACACCAAGATCCTTCTGTTCCTCAACACTATTAAGAGCCCTACCATTAGCCCTATACTCTACACATTTATTGTTCCTGCCAAAGTGCATTACCTCATACTTTTCCACATTAAACTCCATTTGCCACACCTCGGCCCAGCTCTGCAACTTGTCCAAGTCACTCTGTAAACTATAACACCCCTCTTCACTATCAACCACTCCACCAACTTTAGTGTCATCTGCAAATTTACTGATCCATCCCTCAATACCCTCATCCAGATCACTTATAAAAATTACAAACATACCTACAAAATTACTTCTTGTAGGTATGAATGTCATTATAGACTGGATTTTGTACATGTAGAGGGGCATGGTGAAATATTTTGCGACTGTCAAGTGGTCGTTGAATTATGTCTTTTGATCTTGTCTGGATGTACTGATGAGATGTATACCTGTGATCTTCCTGTCTGAGATTTTGTCCCATTTTGCACTCTAGCCAACTACTGGGAGAAAATCTTTGAACAATTTTTATTTGAAGTTCTAAATTGGCAATCATTTAGTACACAATTTAGCATGCTCTGATAGTTCAATAATTTGCAGCAAAGTTGTTCTGGATTGAAGGCAGTTGCTCCAAGGGGCTGCTGTTTGATCAGTGAAACTTTGATCTGCACAGATGATGTGTGTTGGCATGGGTAGCTACTCTGCAATGAGCTCTTCTTCAGTCCTTGTGGAGCACAGCGTGTGACTGCAAGAAGCTAAACGATACGTCTGAGTCTTCATGAAAATGTGTCTCATCCTTCTCGAGCCTGACATGCCCTGGGTTCGGTTCACTCCTTTTGACATTAAAAAGCAGTTGAGTGCACTTGATTCAGAAAGCCACTGAGTCAGGACAGCATCCTGGCTGGCAAAGAGAATTTGTACATCAAACCTAGCTGTCCCTATAGCCAGGATGCTCCAATGCTGCTACCTTAACTGCATCTACTTAACTGTGTAAATTATTCTAGCATATCAAATCTACAAAAGTAGGACAATTTTAACTTGATCAACTCCTGCTCTATCAGTCTTCTAACCAAGGAATCCTGATTGCCATTTTGTGGAATCTCGCTGATCCTCTGTTTTGGCTCTGTCAGAACCAGTTGACGCTAGAATTCACCACAGCTACAAAACTAAAAGAGATGAGGTTCTTTAAGTTAAGGGCATCAAAATGCCTAATAGCTTTTTGCTAAAGCTACTAGGCACAGCAGAGGAGGAAGAATGTTTCATAGAACATAGAACGTTACAGCACAGAACAGGCCCTTCGGCCTTCGATGTTGCGCCGACCAATATAAAAAGCAATGCCCCTCCATACTAAACCATTCCCTTCTCTTCCATATACTTATCAATTAACCTCTTAAACGCCACCAAACTTGGCGCATCTACAACAGCTGCAGGCAGGCATTCCACTCCCTAATCACTCTTTGAGTAAAGAACCTACCTCTGATATCCGTCCTATAACTCATACCCCTTAATTTAAATCTGTGTCCCCTCGTGCTAGCTTTCTCCATCCTAGGAAAAAGGCTATCACTGTCCACCTATCTAAACCTCTAATCATCTTATATGTTTCGATAAGGTCCCCTCTTAGCCGCCTCCTTTCTAACGAAAGCAACCTCAAATCCCTCAGCCTCTCTTCATAAGACCTGCCCTCCATACCAGGCAACATCCTGGTAAACTCCTCTGTACCCTCTCCAATGCCTCCACATCTTTCTTATAATGCGGGGACCAGAACTGCACACAATACGCCAAGTGCGGCCGCCCTAGAGTTTTGTACAGTTGCAACATGACGTTGCGGCTCCGAAATTCAATCCCCCTACCAATAAAAGCTAAGACTCCATATGCCTCCTTAACAACCTTCTCGACTTGACTGCCTACTTTCAGGGATCTATGCACATACACACCAAGATCCCTCTGTTCATCAAGACTACTAAGAATTCTACCATTAGCCCTATACTCTACACATTTATTATTTCTGCCATAGTGCATTACCTCACACTTTTCCACATTAAACTCCATTTGCCACCGCTCGGCCCAGCTCTGCAACTTGTCCAAGTCACTCTGTAAACTATAACACCCCTCTTCACTATCTACCACTCCACCGACTTTAGTGTCATCTGCAAATTTACTGATCCATCCCTCAATACCCAGATCATCCATCCAGATCATTTATAAAAATTACAAACAGCAGGGCCCCAAAACAGACCCCTGAGGCACACCACTTGTCACCGAACTCCACGATGAATATCTCCCATCAACCACCACCCTCTGTCTTCTATCTGCTAGCCAATTCCTAACCCAATTAGCTACATCACCCTCTATCCCATACATCTGCATTTTCTGCAGAAGTCTTCCATGGGCCACCTTATCAAACGCCTTACTAAAGTCCATATTACCACATCAACCGCCCTTACCCCCATCCACCTCTTTGGTCACTTTTTCAAAAAACTCAATGAGGTTAGTAAGGCACGACCTACCCTTCACAAAACCATGTTGACTATCCCCAATCAATTCATTTCTCTCTAAATAACTATAAATCCTATCCCTAATAATTCTCTCCAATACCTTGCCCACAACAGAAGTAAGACTCACTGGCCTATAATTCCCTGGAAGGTCTCTCTTCCCCTTCTTAAACAATGGGACCACATTCGCTATCTTCCAGTCCTCCGGAACCACACCCGTAACCAACGACGACCTGAAGATCAGAGCCAGAGGCTCTGCAATCTCCTCTCATGCCTCCCAGAGAATCCTAGGGTAAATCCCGTCGAGCCCAGGGGACTTATCCAACTTCAAACCCTCGAGAATATCTCGCACATCCTCCCTATCTACTTCGATACTTTCCAGTTTGCTACCCTGTACCTCAGTGTTCTCCATAACTACATTTACATCACCTTGCGTGAATACCGAAGAGAAATATTTATTCAGTACCTCTCCAATCTCCTCAGGCTCCACGCACAACTTCCCACTGCTGTCTATGACTGGCCCTAATCTTGCCCTAACCAATCTTCTATTATTAACATATCTAAAGAAAGCTTTAGGATTCTCCCTAATCCTATCAGCCAAAGTCTTCTCATGTACTCTCTTTGCTCTCCTCAATTCCCTCTTTAGCTCCCTCCTGGCTAATCTATAGCTATCCATTGCACTAACCGAGCCTTCAATCCTCATCCTGACATAAGCCTCCTTTTTCCTTTTAACCCGCAAATCAACTTTTTTCGTACACCAAGGTTCTCTTACTCGACCATTTCCTCCTTGCCTGACAGGGACATACTTATCAAGGACTCGCAGCAGCTGCTCCTTGAATAAGCTCCACATTCCAGATGTTCCCAGCCCCTGTAGTTTCCTAGTCCAATCTATGCACCCTAATTCTCTCCTGATGGCCTCATAATTACCCTTCCCCCAGCTATAACTACTGACCCCAGCTTCATGCCTATCCCTATCCATCACTAAGGTGAACGTAACCGAATTGTGGTCACTATCACTAAAATGTTCACTAACTTCCAAGCCTAACACCTGGTCTGGCTCATTGCCGAGCACCAAATCCAATGTAGCCTCACCTCTAGTTGGCCTATCTACATACTGAGTCAAAAAACCTTCCTGCACACTTTGTACGAAAACTGACCCCTCTAACGAGCTAGAGCTATAACTATTCCAATCAATATTAGTAAAGTTAAAGTCCCCCGTAACAATTACCCTATTACTTTCACTCCTGACCAGAATTGACTTTGCAATCCTTTCCTCAACCTCTCTAGAACTTTTAGGAGGTCTATAAAAGACTCCCAACAGGGTGACCTCTCCTTTCCTGTTTCTAATCTCAGCCCATACTACCTCCACAGACAAGTCCTCATCAAACTTCCTCTCCATCACCGTGATACAGTCTTTGACTAATAATGCCACTCCTCCCCCCCTTCTACCTCCTTCTCTACTCCGACTAAAGCATTTGAACCCCGGAACCTGCAACATCCATTCTTGTCCCTACTCTACCCAAGTCTCTGAAATGGCCACAACATCGAAGTTCCAGGTACTGTTCCAAGCTGCAAGTTCCCCCCCCTTATTGCGAATACTCCTTGCATTAAAGTATACGCATTTCAAACTATGCCCTACCCCACCCGTACGCTGCTGTGTTTTACAGCTTTCCTCTATGACCCCCTTACTCTCATCCCTCTTAGCACCCCAACTACTTAGGATCCCACCCCTCCCCCAAATCAGTTTAAAGCTCCCTGCATAGCCTTAGCAAATTTTCCCCCCAAGATATTAGTTCCCCTCTGGTTCAGGTGTAGACCATCTCTCTTGTAGAGGTCCCACCTATCCCAGAATGAGTCCCAATTGTTCAGGAACCTGAACCCCTCCCTCCTGCACCATCCCCGCAGCCACGAGTTCAAACATTCCCTCTCTCTATTCTTCTCTAAACTATCCTGTGGCACAGGCAAGAGTCCAGAGATAACCACTCTGCCAGTTTTGGCCCTAAGCTTCCACCCCAACTACATAAATTTCTGTTTAATACCCCCTTCCCTCGTCCTTCCTATATCATGTGTCCCTACGTGAACTATGACTTGGGGTTGACTCCCCTCTCCCTTAAGAATCTTAAAAACCCGATCTGCGACATCCTGGACTCCAGCCCCTGGGAGGCAACACACCAGTCCTGAGTCACTTTTATTACTATTTACTCTCCTATCTGTCCCTCTAACTATGGAGTCTCCAATTACTAGGCCCAATCTCTTATTCCCCCCACCCACCTGAGCATTCTCAGCAGGCTCACCCCCAGAGACCTGCTCCCTTTTGTCATCTCCAGTTGATTCTTCCTCAACTGTAGCCTCCAAGACAGAAAATTTGTTTTGGAGGGGAACAGCCCCAGGGGATTGTCTACCCGGTTGCTTCTTACCCCTCCTCCAAATAGTTACCCAAGAATCACTTTTAGGAGTGACTATCTCTTTGTCACTCCTGCCAATATCCTCCTCAACCTCTCGGATTATCCTGAGTTCCTCTAATTCCAGCTTCAGCTCCTTAACACGATCCTCAAGGAGCTGCAAATGGGCACACTTCCTGCAGGTATAATCAGCAGGAACACTACTGGTGTCCCTCACCTCGTACATACCACAGGAGTTGCAACGGACTGCCTGCACTGCCATCCCTGATACTTTAATTCACTTTAAGGAGAGAGAGAAAAAAAAAACTTCCCACACACTTATTATTAGGTTAGAGGAGGGGGGAGGGTGGGATACTCTACCTGTGTAGAGTATCGGGTTTCCTCTCTGGACCAATTTATAGAAGTCATGATGTACAGATGCCGGCGTTGGATTGGGGTGGTAAGAACTCAGTAAGAATTTAGCAACACCAATTTATAATCCAACCGATTTATTTGATAGTAAAAAAGCGAGCTTTCGACTCTTGTGTCTTCAGGCAAATGCAGTGTTCTGGTCTGCAATAGCACACATCAGCACAGACAGTCAGAGATTGCTGATTAGAATGCGAATCCTTACATCTAACTTGCTATTCAAGTGTTAACATAGAACATTACAGCACAGAACAGGCCCTTCGGCCTTCGATGTTGCGCCGACCAATATAAAAAGCAATGCCCCTCCAAACTAAACCATTCCCTTCTCTTCCATATACTTATCAACTAACCTCTTAAACGCCACCAAACTGGCGCATCTACAACTGCTGCGGCAGGGCATTCCACTCCCGAACCACCCTCTGGGTAAAGAACCTACCTCTGATATCCGCCCTTAAACTATCACCCTTAATTTAAAGCTGTGTCCCCTCGTGCTAGCTTTTTCCATCCTAGGAAAAAGGCTATCACTGTCCAACCCTATCTAAACCTCTAATCATCTTATATATTTCAATAAGGCCTCCTCTTAGCCGCCTCCTTTCTAACGAAAACAACTCAAATCCCTCAGCCTCTCTTCATAAGACCTGCCCTCCATACCAGGCAACATCCTGGTAAACCTCCTCTGTACCCTCTCCAATGCCTCCACATCTTTTGTATAATGTGGGGACCAGAACGGCACACAATACTCCAAGTGCGGCCGCACTAGAGTTTTGTACAGTTGCAACATGACGTTGCGGCTCCGAAATTCAATCCCCTTACCAATAAAAGCCAAGACTCCATATGCCAAAAGTGGTGAACAATGTGTGTGAAGGGAATCCTGAGCATTGTTGGAGAATTGTGTATTTTCTCCAGACAGCACAGTAAGTGAGGTTTTTTGCTAACCCAGGCAAGTTACGGGGGTTACAGATAGTGTGTCATGAAGCCAAGATCCCTGTTAAGACCGTCCTCATGTGTGCGGAGCTTGGCTATCAGTCTCTGCTCAGCGACTCTGCGCTGTCGTGTATCACAAAAGCCCCCTTGAAGAACATTTACCCGCAGGTCGGAGGCTGAATGCCCATGAGGGAACTGTCACCAGGCAAAACAGTTCCCTTCCTGTGGGTGAACACTTCAGCAGTCATGGGCATTCAGCCTCCAACCTGCTGGTAAATGTTCTTCAAGGGGGCTTTCATGATACACGACTGAGCAGAGACTGATAGCCAAGCTCCGCACACATGAGGACGGTCTTAACAGGGATCTTGGCTTCATGACATACTATCTGTAACCCCCGTAACTTGCCTGGGTTAGCAAAAAACCTCACTTACTGTGCTGTCTGGAGAAAATACACAATTCTCTAACCAATGCTCAGGATTCCCTTCACACACATTGTTAGCCACTTTAACACTTGAATAGCAGGTTAGATGTAAGGATTCGCATTCTAATCAGCAATCTCTGACTGTCTGTGCTGATGTGTGCTATTGCAGACCAGAACACTGCATTTGCCTGAAGAAGACACAAGAGTCGAAAGCTCGCTTTTTTACTATCAAATAAATCGGTTGGATTATAAATTGGTGTTGCTAAATTCTTACTGAGTTCTTACCAATTTATAGAGACAGAGAAAACTACAACTACCGGCAGCCTCCCAATGACGACTTCCGGTTTCTTGTTTGTTTAAATAAAAACGGCAAAAACTACCCCTGCTCGCTATTTTAAACAAAGAGAAAACTTTAAAAAGTACTTAACACTTGAACTTCACGCTTTCCCAAATCGCTGCCTCTCCGTGCTGCTCCAAGGGAACAATGAGCAAACAATGTTTCTGCAGGTTATGATTTTTCTGACTATGATGGGAATACGTTTGTAGCTCTGCATCAGTGTTTCTTCAAATCCTGAAAAAATTAATTTTAGAAGTTTAAATTTTCAAAGAGTTTTTTTCTGTCTTTGTTTCTTCTATAGCCAAGCTGAATTTTGCTTTTAATAGCATAAGTTTCAACAGCTCAATAGTAGCACCTGCCTCTCTCATTACAAGGTTCTGGTAAGTCCCACTGCACAAAATAATCAATGCAGCACTGAGGAGTGCTGTACTGTTGGTACCATCTTTCAGACAAGGCATTAAACTGGCCTCATCCTTTGCTAAGGGTGAAGGTAGAGGATCCTATTGAAGAGTAGGGAAGTAACCCTGTTGTCTTATCCCTCAATCAGTATCGGAAAACTGCTTCTTTGGTCATTTTCACATTTCTATTTATGGGAGTTTGTTGTGCATAAATTACATGACTTCACTTCAAATAAACACTAAATTGGTTTAGAAAAATGCTTTATGGTTGTGAAAGGCATTACGTAAATGCAAGTCTTCCTTTGTAATTTATAGGTATGACCGATAGGATACGTTCTGATTTCAGTGTTATGAGGGACTTGTCTGTACACACGAGACTATCACCAGAGCAGAGAGAACAGCGGCTGTGGCGCTTCATGGACTACATACAAAAGTATGATCTTAATGAAATGAAAGTTGGAAAAATCCTTAGCCTTCAGAAAAATGAAAAACACAATTTTAGAACATAGAACATTACAGCACAGTACAGGCCCTTTGGCCCTCTGTTGCGCCAACCAATGGAACCAATTTTATGACCCTCTATCCTAAACTATTCCAATGCTATCCATATGCCTATCCACTGCCCATTTGAATGCCCTTAAACTTGATGAGTCCACAACTGCTGCAGGCAGGGCATTCCACACCCTTGCTACCCTCTGAGTAAAGAACCCACCTCTACCATCTGTCCTATAACTACCACCCCTTAATTTAAAGCTATGTCCCCTCGTGCTATCCATCTCCATTCGAAGAAAAAGGCTCTCACTATCCACCCTATCTAACCCTCTGATCATCTTGTATGTCTCAATTAAGTCACCTCTTAGCCGCCTTCTCTCTGATGAAAATAACTTCAAGTCCCTTAGCCCTTCCTCATAAGACCTACCCGTCATACCGGCAACATCCTGGTAAACCTCCTCTGCACCTTTTCCAATGCCTCCACATCTTCCTTATGATGTGGCGACCAAAACTGTACACAATACTCCAAGTGCGGCTGCACCAGAGTTTTCTACAGTTGCAACATGACATCTCGGCTCCGAAATTCAATTTCTCTACCAATAAATGCTAACACACTATACACCTTAACAACCTTATCAACTTGAGTACCAACTTTCAGAGATCTATGTATCTGTGCACCGAGAGATCTCTGCTCATTTTGTAATGTAGCTTATTGTAATTTAAAGTCAGTTCTTCCAATAGACTCAAAATTTTGAGTATTATTTTAATTCTGTACTTGTGTGTTGATTGCTTGGATTAGTGGATTAACTCTCACTTTAATTTGAATGTTTCCTTAGCCTCAGAGTGTAGTCCACATCAGCACTAGGCCTGGAATCTGAACCTGTTTCCACTAAGAATTTATAACGTAACCTGCATCTGAAACTTGGATGTTAACAATTAAGAATACAAAATTAATTTGTTTAATTTAATCAATTTACACAGAATGTATAGCATGTTAAAAGGCCATTTGGCAAACTGTTCAATGCTGGCATTTGTACTCCATGTGGATCTTCTTCCACCTTTCTTCATCTAACTGTCAGTATAACCTATTTTTTGTGTTAATCTACTTTCCCTTTGAATATGTATATATGGCAGTTCTGGCTGTCATGCAAGTAGCACATTTGGATAGACTGTCACTTACGAACTGAACTTTTTTTTATTGTTCAAGCAAGTGTAATAGAATTTCTTTCAGATGCTGTCAATACTGAAAAGTGATTTTAAACTTGATTATTAGGTTGCAGTAAATTTTAAAACTTATTTTTGAAAACAGGGATGATAACGTGCAGAAGGAACTCTCTGATTGGGGTCTTCAGTTTGATAACAAATTGCACTCGCTGTCTGGCCGAGTTGTGCCTTCAGAGAAGATCCACCAAGGTGGAAAAATGGTAAAGTACGAATGTAAAATGGAGTAGCAATCTTGTCTTAATTCAAACCATTTTGAAAATTCAACTGGATTGTGAATGGTTGTGAGTAGCATTTAAATCTATTTGTAAAAAGTTGTTGTTAAATTCCATTAGCCAGATGACTCTCGAATCTACTTTATAACATTGAGTTGATCCAACTGTAAAGCACATCTAGTGTGAGGGTACCACCAGAACCTTGATCAACATGTACAGTCAAGTGGCAGTTTGCTACTTTTCAGCCATTGGTCAACAGTACTATCTTAAGGCTAGATACGCAGTAGGTTATTGTAGTGAAATGCAAATATGATGGATGGAAGATAATGAATGTAATAGTACTTATTGTATTGTAAGCAGGAAGTCTTGCTAAGAAAGTGGCAGGCTTGCAGAAATTTTGATTTACATTAGCATTACTTCAATTTTTGGAACAAAGGAACAAGATTCAACTCCTCAGGTTTGCTGTGACTGATCACAATTCCAATTTGGTTCTGTAATCCTCAGACCTTTACCATTGTACAAATTCACAGCACAGAAGTTGGCCATTTGGCTTATCTGTGCCAGATCTTAGAGCTGTTCAATTAGTGCCAGTCCTTTTCTCAAAAATTAACATGTTTTTTAATCAAGTATGCACTCAATTCTTAAACTACTATGGGGGGCTGTTTCAATTAAGGCTAGAGTTTTATAAATGTATTTCTGTGTGGCTGTTAGTGACAGGGAAAATGATAAAGTGGTATAGAAAATTCTCGACTGTAGTTTCTATGCTTAAAAAATAGCCTTCTATTTACACACAGAAATACAGCACTGCTAATGTAAGCATTATTGCTGGATAGATATGAGTTAGTGAACTGAATTGTTTCATTGATAATTGTATAACTTAGCACGTGAAAGTGAAGCCTCTGATTTCTTGCTTTGTTTTCGAAAGCTGTTGTATACTAATGGTTTTTTCAGTATGAAGGAGTAAAACTTAGATCTTGAATAGGTACTCTGCAAAAAAACAATGTATGTTGTGCTTTGACTAAATTTGCTGTGCATGGGTCCCATTGTTTTTCAGTTTGACTATAATCCTCAAGCAGCAGAGTGGTCCAGAGAAACCAGAGGTGCTTTCCTGATTAATCCTATTCCATTGGAGAATTGGGTTTTGGTTTTTACGCGAAGGAATGCAGATGTAGCTAGGAGCCTTTTCCAAACTCTAGGCAAAGTGGTAAATGCTATGGGCATTAGGATGGAGAAGCCATTAATGTGAGTATTCAACAGTATGGATATAATTCACACTTACTGCGCCCTTAATCTTAATTGTATTAGGTAATGCACATAAGATGCTTTTAGGAACGTGAGAACGGAATCAGGTATTTAGAGCTTTGAGCCTATTGGCTCTTCAGTGAGATTATAGTTGATTTGTGACCTATGTATCTGCCTTTACTCCATATCGCTCTGTTTAGGTCAAAGGAAATCTCCTTTTATTTTAAAGTTTATCATCAACATTTGCTTAGAACTCCTGTCACTTGCGTGTAAATGTGTTACCTAATTACGCTATAATCTGTTTTCTCCCTAGTCCTAGGTTCCCACCTAGTGGAAATTTTGTTCCTTTGTGTCCTGTCAGTTCCCTTTGTGAATATTGGAGCACTTTGTATGTGCTGGTTACAAGTGTTTTAGTAAGACACCATCTGAAAGAAATATACACGAGTAAAAATCTTTACCTACACTGGCAATAAAATAGAAAATATCCTGTTCTGCATTGTAATGAGCTTGAAGCAGAGGACATTTCACACCAGGAAATGAAATCCCGATAAGAGGAAATTTGGAAAATTCATGTTTTAATGCCTTCATCACCTTCTAGCAAGTCAGATTGAGATATTAATATTTCTGTATTATTTTAAAGTACACTTGACTTCAATTTCAAAACTGTGTTGTGGCATTGAGAAAAACTGAAATGTGGACAAAAGTTGAATTTGTGTCCAAAACAGTTTCAAATTGTAAACATATTGAGGTGGGCCATGATTTCTGGTTTCTTGAATGAAAAATCTAGATCCAGCCCTATTGCAATTAATTTGTCAATCCCTTAATTCACAAGACAGAGTCAGAATGAAGTGGTTAAGCATTGGAGAAATTGTACAATTAGTAACATGGAGTGAATTGACAGCAAATGCCCTGTAAACCATGGGCCCAACATCGATTCCCTACTCCAGTGAAAAAAATGAACATCCTGCAATCAGTGTGCGGGAGTTTGACAGGAAACAAAAGGGCTTCAATCAGATGCTCCTTGGAGAAAGCTGACGAGTAGCAAGTTGATCAGGGATCACTCGTCCATAATGTCATCTGTGAACAAAGAACTCTGAGCTTACACTGCAGAGTTGGAGAGGGTCATCTTACATTCTGCTCAGTTTTTTTCCCTCATTGATGATTGCTGCATTGGCAGTTCCTCAGGTAATAACTATCCTCGACCATGGGCTGCAAACCCTGTACAAGATCCAGGCTTGAATTGACAAATAGCAAATAGCATTTTGCCACAAATGTCTAATGACAATCTCCAACTAGAGAGAGTCTAACCTCTTGATGTTTAATGGCGTTACCCACCACTAATTTCCTACCATCAAAATCTTGGGGATAAGAAACTTGACCAAAACAGTCCCATAAATACCATAGTTATATCACCAGTTCAAAGACTAGATATTTTGTGGTGAATAGTTCACTTGACTTAACTCCTGCAAGTCAGGAGCATGATGGAATATATTTTACTTGGGTGCGTACAACTGTCAGCAAAATTAACCTGAAGTATTAAAGGCTCCTTTCCACAGATATTGCTTGATCTGCTGAGAATTTCTAGCATTTTTCCTTATTGCTAAATTGAATCTTGTGGTTCTATTTTGAACTGTCAGCTACTTTCTTGGGATATTGATGTAGATGGAGGAAATTTTGTGTGGCTAGATTTCAACCATGACCATTTGGTGTGGGTTGTATTTGATGGGATTATGTTATATTACCAATTTGATCTGATTACTTCACTGTCAAAAAAAACTCTAGTTTTTATTGTTCTAAAATGAGCGTTTCTGTTGCAGGATTGAGGTGGAGGATCGAAGTGAGGCATTCTTGAAAGCATTGCAATCTAACGTTACTCAGTCTACAAGAATTGTAAGGGGGCATATTCATTAGCGAATTTTTTTCTAGTGTTACATTGCAACTTGCAATTTTGCATGTGTGAGAGATAAAATGGCAGAACAAAACTTATTCCTTTTGGAGCCAAGTAATTCTTTCTGGAAAGGTAAAAAATCCAAACTCCATATCTTAAAGTGGAGGAGTAGCAGGACAAATTAATGAAGCACAGAAGAATTATGTTTCTAATCCTAGTTTGTGAACAAAAATATTAAATACATAACCAGCAGCAAATGCTAAACCTATCCACATTGTTGGTTGGGCTGTGGTTAAGGTATTGTACTTCAAGAATTACGTGGCACTGGTGCCAGAAAGATTCTCTAATGTATGTCAAAGCTTTAGTTATGATGTGTGTGTTTGCCTGACGAAAACACAAGAGTGTTGAAAACTCGCAATTTTACTATCAAATAAATCGGTTGGATTTAAAATTGGTGTTGCTAAATTCTTACTGAAAGCTTTAGTTATCAGACCTTTGAACAATGGAAGCTCTTGATGAGGTTAATTGATGAAGGTTTGGATGAGTTCTAATAGCAGTGGCACAATGGTTACCACTGGGTTTGATTCCAGTCTTTGGTGCTGTGTGGCATTTACATGTTTCCCCCTGTGTCTACGTGGGTTTTCTCTAGATGCTCCAGTTTCCTCCCATAATACAAAGGTATGTAAGTTAAATGGATTAGCCATGGTAAATGTGTGGGGTTATGGGGATAAGTGGGAGAGGTGTGGGGAACCTAGACAAGATGCTGTTTCAGAAAGTCAATGAAGAGACAGTGGGTCCTGCGCTGTAGGGATTTTGTAGTTTTATGTTCGGAAGGGTTTTGTTAAAAGAAATCTGTTGGCAGAAGCAGGAAGCTCTCAATTGTTCGTGTCACTAACTTGGTTTAGTGGCTCCTCCAGACAAGTCTTCAAATAGTATTATTAATGGGAAGGAATTAATAAAATTGAGAAGATTGAATGAGATGGAAGTACTTTCGAGTACAATTTGCACAATATCAATTGTAGTGATAGACTTTTATGAAGAAAATAAACTGCTTTGAAGTGGCAATTCTGTGCTCTAACTTTCATCCCTTCACAGGTTGTTTGTGTTCTTCCATCTAACCGCAAAGATAAATATGATACAATCAAGAAATACCTGTGTGTTGAATGCCCTACTCCAAGTCAGTGTGTGGTCGCCCGCACCCTAAGCAAACCACAGGCGTTGATGGCTATTGCTACAAAAATTGCCTTACAAATCAATTGCAAAATGGGTGGTGAACTGTGGAGTGTTGAAATACCAGTAAGTATTTGTACTTGAATGAAAATTCACGTGCAAAATTTATTTAGAAGTTACTTTTTTGTCTAATTAATTACCAGGAGAGAATACAGCCTTAAATGTTGAAATATTGTTTGCCATATTACAGTCAGAGACTGCTGCAATGCTGTCTCAGTCTTCTGTGGATTCAAACAGCCAGTAAACCAGGAATACAGTGTTGTGATGATGCTGTGCCTTCAAGAAATATATTTTTTCTTGTACAGTAAATAACAAAACCCTTGAGTATTGATAGGCAAAGAAATCTGTGTGTATGGGTACATAAGTTACAGAAAGTGACAATGCAGGTGGAGAAGGTAGTCAAGAAGGCGTATGGCATGTTTGCCTTCATCAGCCAGGGCATTGAATTTAAACATTGGCAAGTCGTGTTGCAGCTTTATAGAATCTTAGACAGCACTTGAAATATAATGTTCATTTCTGGTGACCACACTATCACAGAAAGATGTGGAGGCTTTGGAGAGTGTATAGAAAAGATTTACCAGGATGTTGCCTGGTATGGAGGGCATTAGTTATGATGAAGGTTGAGGGGCAACCTGATAGAAGTCTACAAGATTGAGGGGCATGGACAGAGTGGATAGTCAGAAGCTTTTTCCTAGGGTGGAAGAGTCAGTTACTAGGGGGCACAGACTTAAGGTGTGAGAGGCAAGGTTTAAAGGAGATGTACGAGGCAAGTTTTTTGCAAAGACTGGTAGGTGCCTGGAACTCGCTGCCAGGGGAGGTAGTGGAAGCAAAGATGATAGTGAATTTTAAAGGGCGTCTTGACAAATACATGAATAGGATAGGAAAAGAGGGATGTGGTCCCTGGAATGGTAGGGGACTTTAGTTCAGTCGGGCAGCATGGTTGGAGGTTCCTATGCTGTAATTTTCTTTGTTTTTTGTTTCTTGAAATTTAAAATTCAGCTGCTTTGTAAGATGACAATTTGTCTAGGAGAGTAGGATGAGTACCCATTTTAGAAATGAAATGTTTAAGCAGAACTAATGTATTTGTGTTTACTTTGATTCCTCCTGGGGTTTCAGAGTAGATTTTGATTAGGTTGACTCACAGGGACAGAGTCATGTGCTTAATGTGCTTGCAGGAAATAGAGTTACACTTTAAAAATATTGCCTGCCTGAAGAATGCAATGTCTCTCTCCAGAGGTGTTCTGAAAGTTCCAGAACTGTTAACCTAAGCCAAGTAAGTATGCCTGTGATTTGTGAATCAATTTTAAAGAGAGACTTGAGTCTATATGGGAACATTTATTGAATTGGAGCTAGTACCGATAGGTTAGCAATCAAACATGACAAGATGCAATTCTTAAATTGTGTTTAGTTGTTTAAAAATTAAGCTAATATGTTTGTTCTAAATAAATTGTGATATTTATTTTAATAAAAGCTCCCTGGTTTGTCAGTAGAATTGTTTGGAGTGAAACATCCCATCCTCTGTAATAGAATAGAAAATTGTTGGGTCTAATCTGGATTCTTCGTATATCTAGGGGTTTCTGATTCGTACCCCAACAGTGTGCAAAATAAAATGAGCTCTCACTAATAGTGCAAAATGGTTGCACTGAATCAAGAAGGTCAGTTTTGATACTGAACCAGAGTGAAATGAATTCCCTTGAAAATTTGGCATGAGCAGTTGATTTTGACTTTATCGCATCTCAAACATGGCAGGCTTTTTAATTTGATGCATGTTTTTGCAGCTCAAACAGCTCATGGTGGTTGGGATAGATTGTTACCATGACAATGCTGCAGGGAGAAAGTCTATTGCAGGATTTGTAGCCAGTCTGAATCAGTCAATAACAAGGTAAGTACCGATTGGAAGGTATCCTCATGATACTGTAACTAAGGTGTATCAAACGTTTCTCTCCATGTGAAACTTGGCAGTTTGTCTCTAATCTTTAGATTGAAATTAAATTAGGTTTCCATGTTTTCAGGAGATTGTAAAATATTGCTTTTAAGGAAGAGTTAATTCATTCTAGGTGAACAGAGAGAAGCTTGAAAGTATTCATCTACCACAGAGTTCAGATCTCCAGGGGAAAAGGGTTTTTTCAGAATTTTTCTTCATCTCAATTTAAAAACTGCTTGGCTAATTATTGGATGCTTAATATCATTTGGGAGTAATAACACTGGGTGCAGTGCAGTTTCAAAGTATACCTTCATCTATTCTGATCCTTTCAGATAAAGGAGCTTATGTTCAGTGCCTTGAAGTTAATTTTGTGAAAACCTGCTTCTAAATAAGCTGAATCCTGAAGACTGGATCTTGTAAGCAGTCTGTACTTAAACAATCTATGGCATTTTTGTCTGTTCAAGTTTTGTAAGGACAGCACAGAAGTCTTCAACTCAAATGTGTCTGATTTTTCAGCAAATTATCTTGACAGCGCAAGATTGGTTCCACAGAATCTGATGAAATCCTACAAAGAACAATCTAATTACAAATTGTAGATGATGCAGTGATCAAAATTTTAAGTGTTACGAAGTTGCAGAAATGTTGATGGATTTCTGTTTTCCTGCATTGATCAGGGTTTTCTACTTGAGTAAACTTGATTAGATTGACCTTGTCACTGAGTTGCCCACATTTAAAAGCTGGAAAGGTCTCTAGAATTGTGGAAGTCTTGGCTAGTAGGAATTGAAGGATAATGCAGCTAAGGTTTAATTTGAATTTTTTTTTGCATTCTTGGAGATTCTGTGTTTTATAATTTTGAGATGTTCTAATGTTTGCTTCTCAAATATCTATAAAGATATGGGTACAATTTTGATAGACTGGGTGAAGTCTGTATGAAGCATTATACTGTGAAGTTAATAACTTTATCTTTTGACTAGGTGGTTTTCTCGCTGTATCTTGCAAGAGCGTGGACAAGAACTTGTGGATGGATTAAAAGTTTGCTTACAGGGTAGGTTTATGTCAGAATTGGAATAGAGGTTTGTGTTAAACACGTTCATGATAAATCCCTGGATGCAATGAAATTATATACAAATTTCTCAATGTTGCAAATTTTAATGGTATGCATTTCAAAATTTTTGACCAGTGTTATAAATGTTTGACATGTTAGTATTTGAGTAGCGACCACCAGAAAATGTTGACTCAAAGTCAAAAAGCTGAGCTTGGAATGTGATTGCAATTTGACAAAAGTCCCATTTTTTTTCATCCTGCTTGTATGGTGCAGCAGTTGTGGGATTATCTACCAGTTCCTGCCAGGAATGACTCTGCTGCTAAAGTTACAACTGAAGAGGGAGAAATCCCCTCTGATAACCCTTCGATGTCACTTGTAAGTCACATCTCTGCAAGCTTGATGGGGGCTCAGTTAATAACTTTTGGGAGTCACAATGCTGAAATCAGCTAGGGAATGGGGGATACAAAGTGCAGACAGTTTGCTTTGACGATTGTATGGCCAGATTTTGTTGTTCATTTATTATCGATAGTAATAGTGAAATGGTCAGTGGCCATCATTACTTCTCTGAAATTATAGCAATTTATGGAGTCTGTACATTTGTAATTCAACAAATGGATTTTTGTGTTTAATGTTAAATTTGTCCATAAATTCTAGTTCTTAAAATTCTGGTATTTTTCTACCTGCGTTTCATGGTGAGCAATTATTATTGTCATCTATATAACAGAGAATTAAAGTGAAGGGATACTGTTTTTATTTGTCTCCCTGACTTCTTGTCTGAGAATACTAAATACATTGTGACTGCTTACTCTGTTTGATGACAGGGAAGTCTCTTGGTGACCATAGAGGCAAAGTTTGTGTCACAGATCACAAGTTCCTTCTGAGCAACTTTCTCCCATGTTTGTGGAGAGTGCTGTTTCTTCACTGTTGACTTCATAATCTGGGCCAGTATGTGAGGTGCTGCTAAAGAATAAGTGTCATACCAGGCATACCTAAAAAAAAGGACGACATCAAGGTGATGAAGCTACAACCCAGGACTACATGAATGCCAGTTGACATGAGCAGCATTTGATAGACAGCTAAGTGATTCCACAATCAACAGATCAGATCCAAACTTTGTAGTCTTGTCACATCCAGCTGTGGAACATAGTGGACAATTAAAACTAACCGGAGAAGCCTCCGTAAACATCCTCAACTTCATTGGGGAAGCCCAGGCGTCAGTGCAAAAAATAAGGCATTTACAAACACCTTCAGCCAGAGGTGTTGAGGTGATGATCCATCTCCAGTATCATAGCTGTCAGTCTTCAGCCAATTTCATTCACTCCTCATGATATCAAGAAATGGCAAGATGCTCTGGATACTATATAAACAATTCTGTGAGCTTGTCAAGGGTCTGGGAGTTCTGTGGTGAATAACTTGCCTCATGATTCCAAATAAAGCCTGTTCACCATCCAAGAGTGTGCTGGAATACTTGCCTGGATGAATGTTTTTCCAACAACACAAGTTCAATGCCATCCAGAACAAAGCAGCCACTTGAACTTTCACTTTCTCCGTCGTCCTATAGTAGCAGCAGAGTGAGTCAGTTGCATTGCAGCAGTACATCAAGGCACTTTCAACAGCACCTGCCAAACCTGTGACCTCTGTCACCACAAGAGAATAAGGAACACCATCTCTGCCTGCAAATTCCCCTCCCAAACCACTCTCAATCCTAACTTGGAAATTTATTGTTCCTTTACTTTTGTGTGGTTAAAACTTTGGAATTCCCACTCTCAGCACTCTGGGTGTACCCATGCCACATGGACTGCAGCAGTTCAAGAAGGCAGCTCACCACCACCATCTGAAGGGCAATATGTATCTCTTTGTCAGGGATGGTTGTATCTTGTGAAAGAATAAAAAAGAAATGAGAGAGCAGGATCTAAGGGTTAGTAAGTTTGCCGACGATACGAAGGTCGGTGGTGTTGTGGAAGGTCTGGAGGGATTCAGAAGTTGCAGCGGGATATAGATAGGATGCAAGACTGGGCGGAGAAGTGGCAGATGGACTTCAACGCGGATAAATATGTAGTGGTCTATTTTGGCAGGACCAATGGGATGGAGGAGTACAATATCAAGGGTAGGAGCCTTAACTGTGTTGTAGAGCAGAAGGATCTTGGGGTCCGGGTCCATAGGACTCTTAAAATGGCCTCGCAGGTGGAGGATGTGGTCAAGAAGGCGTATGGTGTACTGGCCTTCATTAATCGAGGGATTGAGTTTAGGAGTCGGGAGGTAATGCTGCAACTTTATGTGACTCTTGTCAGACCCCACTTGAAGTACTGTGCGCAGTTCTGGTCGCCTCACTATAGGAAGGATGTGGAAGCTATTGAAAGGGTGCAGAGGAGATTTACAAGGATGTTGCCTGGATTGGGAGGCATGCCATATGAAGATAGGTTGAGGGAGCTGGGACTCTTCTCCCTGGAGAGGCAAAGGTTGAGAGGCGACCTGATAGAGGTTTATAAAATGTTGAGAGGAATAGATAGGGTGGATTCTCAGAGGCTATTTCCCCAGGCTGAAATGGTTGCTACGAGACGACACAGATTTAAGGTGCAGGGAAGCAAGTACAGAGGAGATGTTAGGGGTAAGTTTTTCACTCAGAAGGTAGTGAGTGAATGGAATCGGCTGCCATCGGTGGTGTCTTTTAAAGACTCGCTGGGGTCTTTTAAAAGACTTCTGGATGAGTATATGGGATCTAATGGGATTGGGGGTTTAGATAGGTCTGTGGCTTGGTAGGTATAGATGTGATCAGTGCAACTTGTGGGCCGAAGGGCTGGGCTGTCGTGTTCTATGTTCTAAAATAATAAAACCAATCTGGGCACCTAAAAATTTTTAACTTTGCATCAATAAACAGCAAATTATTTAAATTTACCATTAGATACAAGCTTGAAGATCACCTGAATGGAAATTTCTGTACTTACTAGTAAGCAAATGTGGAAGTTTTAAAGATTAATCAGTTTTGAGCCTAATTCATGGTAAAAGAATAAGTTGTGCATTTAGTAATCGTAAATCGTAAAGGATGTTTTCTATTTTGAATTTGTTACCTTTTGATTTCCTCAGCTGCTTTGAAGACATGGCATGCATACAATAAGTGTCTACCCGGTCGTATCATTGTGTACCGTGATGGAGTTGGTGATGGGCAGCTGAATACAGTGGTAAATTATGAGGTTCCACAACTGCTAGACTGTTTGAAATATCTGGCTAACTACAAGTGAGTTATGGAAATTTTCAGACACCTAACCAGTATGAGAAGTTGTTATTGGCACATAGTAAATGTTTATTTTTCAGTCCAAAGCTATCGGTGATTGTTGTAAAGAAGCGTGTCAGTGCAAGGTTTTTCTCGCAGTCTGGTGGCAGATTACAGAACCCACCTCCTGGCACAGTCATTGATACGGATGTCACAAGACCAGAATGGTAAATTGCAACTTTTAAGGTCCAAGCATCATTTTAGCTTAGAGTTTCAGTTGATCAGTCGTTGCGAATAGAAATCAGACTTGTAAACATATGCTTTTTTTTTGAATTAGGTATGACTTCTATATAGTCAGCCAGTCAGTGAAAGTTGGTACAGTTACACCAACACACTATAATGTAGTGTATGACAGCAGCAACTTGAAACCAGATTACATGCAGCGGCTAACCTACAAGTTGTGCCACATGTATTACAATTGGCCGGTGAGTGAAATGATCTCGCTTTTTTTAAACTAAAGATAACCAGGCTGCATTCTCGTATGTTCCAATGTTTTAAAAATAACTCATCTTTAATGTTGCTTGATTAGCATCAGCTGTCGGCTTCTGAAGCTAATAATTTGCATTTAATCAGTTGAGGGCAGTTGCTACAAATAAAGTTGAAGCCTGACAGTTTGAATTGTCTTTAGTATGGAGAGCTTGACATTTGTTGGGAATATATATGGATTGGGAAGAGCAGCAAGCTTGAAGTGCAAAAGCGAATGGGAAGGGGGAGTTTCATCATCAAACTCCATGTATTGATAAATTATGTTCATATTTCAAACAAATTCAGGGAGTTGAACCAGAGCATGTAATTAATTGAATAAAATGTGAATTAAGGTTGTTCATCCTAGATGGAGTGGAGGCCAAAACATTGGTATGATGGTGAATGTAAATGAACTTTGGCTGAATGAATCCCTTTCCTTAATTTAGGGCATTTTGTCATATTTGAGATTTTTATTGTGTAGTGGTTTGAGGTTTATTATATTTCTGTTTTGCCTTAAAGAAACAGTGAATTAGTTGCTCTTGCTTCAGATGGTTAATTGAAGAGGGGGGAATATTGCAGTTCAAAAAGAAATGAGTATTTAATCCAGAAAGCAAAATCAGGATATTTAAATGCTGCATTTAATTTGGAGTTTTGTGCTGCAAATGCATGAAGTCTTTGTAAATAAACTGATTTAGTTATGTTTCTTTGTGTAGGGTGTCATCCGTGTGCCAGCCCCCTGCCAATATGCCCACAAGTTAGCATTCTTGGTGGGGCAGAGTATTCATCGAGAGCCCAGTCTAGCATTGGCAGACCGACTTTATTACCTGTGAATATGATGAGCCATTATGTTTTCTGTCATGATTACTGCTTAAAGCAACTTTATAGAATATGGCATTTACCCAGGATATATTTTCTAGGCTAGAGAAATTTTCAAATCTTTGAACACATATGAATGAAAAACCAGATCTATTCACACATTTGTTCCATCTGGATATTGATTTTGTTTTTTGTTGTGCGCACACTTGCAACTTTCTAAATCTGTTTTTCTGCAACTACAGAATTTGAGACGAATGTTGCTACTGTCTTTCAATCACATTCCCCACCCCCATTCCTGCAGCAATCTTTATTTTATATTGAAGCTCTGAATTAAAGCAACCTTGAGTCAGAAATTATTGTTCACCAAATCCAATGTGCTTCTGATATTATTTTGATTGGAATTGTCTATTCTATAATCCCTTTCTCATATCTTTTTTTTCCAATGTCTACCTATTCCATATTCCACCTAGTCACTTCACTTCATCTTATTACTCTCAAGTTACAATTTATTGAAGTTTATAATGGGTAGATGGCATTTGACGTGCATGTATATCTTTTTCTGCAAAAATATTCATCCATGTTGTCCTTTTTTATTTTTAACCCTATGCCCTTAACTAGCTTTTCAATTTTGTTCATTTTCATTTTGTAAGCTAGTTAAGAATTCATTGTTTCAAGAAATCTATATGAGGAGAGCTCAGAGTTTGTAAATTTATGTTTATAGCTATGACTGCACAATCCTTTTTTGATTCGTTCACGGGATGTGGACACCCTGGGCTGGAATTTATTGCCCATAAACTGTGTCTTAGCTAGGGATTCTGACCCGTTCTTAACATTGATCTGGTGTATCACCTTCATATTCTAACAGTGCCCCACACTACAATCAATACCTGTTGTGAAGTAACTAATGCCTTGTATAATTCAGTGTTTTATATACATTGCTTCATGAACAGAATGCATCCATTTATTTTATTGCTGTTTACTACTAGTGTTCTTTCCAACTAAGATTTGTGTCTCTGCACAATTAGCGCACTTGTTATAATTTTTACCATCTTACTGCTCAGGATAAACTGCAGTTTTCCCCCACAATATACTTCATGATCCTTTCAGTATATTCCACAGTCACCTGAGTTCCTCTGATTTCACGCTTGTAGCTTTTCTGTGATTTTGGATGGTGAGCATTGGTAGGATATTTGATCATGAAATGTTGTAGCTGAGTGGCCTTGCACTCACCTGATCATTGTATGTAAGGAGATTTGGGAACAATTTCAGTTTCTCCACTACAGAGCTGCTGAAGCTGATGGTTCTAATCAGAGCAAGAATATACAGACTTGATAATCTAACCTGGACAGTACAGAGAGCAGTGCCCTTCTCCCTGATCGGCGCACACTTTTTTTTAAACAAGGTTGAACTAGAAGCTGGTGATATATGGCTAGCACTGCTACCTCACAGCACCAGGGACCTGGGTTCAATTCCTGGCTTGGGTCACTGTCTATGTGGAGTCGACACATTCTTCCCATGAATGGTTTCCTCTGGACGCTCTGGTTTCCTCCCACAGTCTGAAAGAAGTGTAGGTTAGGTGAATTGGTCTTACAAAATTCTGTGTGTACCTAAGTAGGCACCGAAATGTGGTGACTAGGGGATTTTACAACAACTTCATTGCAGTGTGAATGTAAGCCTACTTGTGACACTAATAGACAAAGACAAAGAACAAAACAGCACGGGAAACAGGCCCTTCGGCCCAACGAGCCCACGCCACCAATAAATAAACTTTAAGCGTAAACACCTACGTTGCTCCATGTTGTTTTCTTCCTGACATATATTCAAATTGCAGCCAAAGGAACAGTATCCTTCGCCTGTTGTGAAGCAGTTAACATTATACATTTGGGATTGTGGGTAGGGATCCCAATTCCCTTCACTCCATAATGTAGTGCAATGGACCTGAGTATATGGATCTGTTTAATCAGATTTTATTTTAAGGGTGTAAGTGGATTGTCAGTGTCAAGCTTTGACTGTCAGGTTTATTTTGGCATTTTGCTAACTGCTGGTAATGGCAGAATTTACTGTATTAACGTGCATCTTATCCAAGTGGGTATCAGTTGGACAAATTACTTGCTGTGAGTAAGTAGTATAAAATACATTTCAGAATAATTTTGAGGACCTGTCACATTTTGAATCACTCCTGTTTTGAGTATTGCTATCTGTATTAGTTAGACACTATGATTTAGTAAGTTACAGTATGCATTTTGCAGTTATCCTTTTTTGACAACAATTGACTGTTGTAATTGTTGGGACCATTAATTGGTTGGGATGCCAATTAATATGGTTGTTTTTGGAGAAGCTTTACCTTAGTCCTACCAAGCTTTGAGTGTGGAAGGATCATTGAAAACAAAAATATTTTTTGTTAATGTTACAAGAATTTAACATGGGCAGAATTGTTAATTCTAGATATTGCACTTTTACTTGGTACAGTGGCAAATTAGGAGTTTCAAATCTTCAGGCAGAATGTTATTGTTCCTTTGAGTTCTTTAGTTGATTTTATTAATTTGAAATGTTCTGTGGCTGAAAACAGCAGTTAAGAAGCCACTTTCTGGAGGACAGTTCTGCAAACACCAAGCACAGTAATGTTGTGGTTGCAGCGTACAAGAATCTATAACCTTGTTTAGATAAAATGAAATTCAGTTTGCAAAGTCCTGAATACTGATTGAACTATTAATGAACATTTTGAACAGGTTAGAACTACATTTAATTGTTGGAGATTTCAGACATCAATCAACAGCACAGAGTTATGTCACGAATATTAGCAAATTCAATGAATAAATTGCACTTTTTAAAAAGGGTAAGTTGAAATGTGCTTGGAAAAGGATCTGCTGCAATCTCTAGTTTTACTTGGTGAAACAGTTCGTAGAAGACCTGGTGTGAGATCAGTTTGAGTTTCTGATCAATTTCTTCAGCATCTTGTGTGCGTACTCCTACGCCTGGTTTGTGAGCGTGCATCGTAAGTTCTTATGTGTACCCTTTCACTAAGATATGTCAGATCCTTGGCACTAATCATTACTGATACTTTTAACATGGTGAGCCATGTTTTCTGCTGGTTTGAATGATACCAAATGTATAATGGTGGCCAACCAAAATGGTTTTTTTATTCTTTCATGGGATGTGGTAAAGCTAACATTTACACATCCGTAATTCCCCTTCAGTAGATGGTGGTGAGCTGCCTTCTTGAATTGCTGCAGTCCATAGGATGTATGTACACCCAGTGTTGGGGAATTCTGGGATTTTGATCCATCTTTGATTGTTGGTTCATGCAGCTGTAAACTTGTGCCTTTTCTTTATATATTTCTGCATGTACATTGAATCAATTTATAGCTGGTTCAAAATAAAAATGTTGGAAGTTTCTGAAGTGATAGTTGATGCTTCTTCATAGTGTGCATTCAGTTTGCAAATTATGCACCAGTCCAGTTTTGCTTGAGAGTTGCACCAGGGTATAATTAAACATTCACTGCTGTTTAAATATCTGATGCTACACAGTCCAGCCACACCCTCGTAGATGGGATATATGACCCTGAACTAATTTATGGGCTTGATCTCAAACAGTTGCCCATTTAAGGCAGAGATGAGGAGAACTTTCTTCTGAGGGTCATGAATCAGTGGAATTCCTTTCTGCTGTAGAGGCTGGGTTATTAAGTAAGATTAAAGCTGAGATAGACATTTTTAGTAAGGCAATCGAGGATTATGGGGCATGACAGTTGAGGATTATCAGATAATCATGATCTCTGAATTGTGGAGAACTCAATGGGTTGAATGGCCTACTTCTGCTCCTATGTCTTCTGTTAACTATATCACTCGAAATATTCAAAATTGATGAAGTGTTGGAAAGACTGTCGGTACTTAAACTTGACAAGGCATAAACTTGACAGGAGATACGTCCAAGGATGTTGAAAAAAGTGAGAATGAACATTGCAGAGGTACTGGCCATGTTCTTCCAATCTTCTCTGGAGATGCCAATGGACTGGAGAATTGCAAACATTACAACCTTATTCAAAAATGGCTGTAAAGATCAGCAATACAGACCTGTTGGTTTAATTCAATGCAGGGGAAGCTTCTAGCAAAAAAATTGGAACAAGTTGTAACCTTGGCTTCCTATTTCATTCTGAACTGAGCTTCTTTCACCATGTTGACCATCACAAAGACAGCCAATTCTATCATCATAATGTTGCTTCTCCCCACCTCCTCAGCTCAGTAACTGAATCCTTCATCTTTGCCTCTGTCACCTCCAGCCTTGACAATTACAATTGATTTTCCTGCTTTCTTTGTAGTGACTGTGAAGTCTGTCTCTTTAGAACAGCACAGCAGAAGAGGGTCACCTGTCTTGAAGGTCCAATTAGAACTGAATGAATGATCACACCAAGAATTTTCTCATGCAGAATCAGCAAGCAGCCATGTAGTAAGCATGTTAAAAACTGTGGCTCTGCCCCAAAGCAGCCAGAGGCTACAATATCCTGTACCTGATTTCTCTTGGTCAATAAAAGGTTCTAAAAAGCCTTGACATTGCTGAGGGATGCCATGCTATTATAGCTTCTACCACGAACCCTCTAAAGTTCAGTACATCTAAAATTACTGCTTGTGTTCTAGCTCTACTTGTTCACCCACCAATTCTTTATTCTCTGATCTAAGTTAACCAAGAAAGCTTCATTTAAATTTCTCATCCTTGTTTTCAATTCCCTTGAGGGTCTTTATCCATCCTACTGGCATAATCTCGTCCAGCCCTACAATTCTCCAAGATCTCTGTGCTCACACTCTGACTTTTAGTGCATCTGTGATTTTAATCGCCACCATTGACAGTTGTGCCCTCATCTGCTTAGACCATAAGCTCTAAATCTCTCCCTAAACCTCTCTGCCTCTTAACCATTCCTTTTTAACATGCTTCTTAAAACCTCTGATTAAGCTTTTAGTCACTTGTTTTAATTTTTTTTGTGGCTTGGTATGAGTGTCAAAATGTGTGGCCAATTCAGTTTCTCGAGTTTATTCTGCTGTTTGACATCATGATTTGTAAACTTAACTCTGTAAACCTTCGTTGCCCTGTATCCCATGATCTCCTGGTTAACAAAAGTTGTTAAAACTCTGATTTGTCAATTACTGTTATGAAAGAGTTCCAAACCCCTCCCACCCTCTGTGCTCATATGCTTACTAACTTTACTTAAATGCCGGCTTTACATAATGTAAAGTTTAGGCCTAGAAAAGAATCACCAAAAATACTTTTTCTCAAATCTCCTATACCTGTTCCTCTTGCATTTTGTTCATGTTGCTGAGAAGGACATTGGGAGCATTTTATTACTGAAGGTGATATTTGTAATACAGTCTGTGCAGCAAAACTGCCTAAAAAGCTGTTGGAGTAAAAAGGCTGTGAGCATCATGTCCTGATAGTGAAGAATCTGCATGTTCGACAAGAATTGTTTAAAACTCCTTTATTGGAAATTGCAATGCACACAGCCCATGTACGGATCACATCAATTGGAGTTTTTTAGCAATAAATGCTGTTGGATGTTACTGCCTACTTGTTTGCAAAAACAAGCAGCAACTGAATTCTTCGTTTCATCATTTAGACTTTATTTGTAGTGACAATGCACAACATTTAAATTACGGAATATGGGAGCCTGAAATCTCAACTTTTCATCTGTACCAAACATTCTTGTAACATTCTTAAGTCATTCGATTAAACAGCTGCTCTGTGTGAAATATCAAATGTTGGCATTGAGATTTTAATGATTTTTCACTCTGACGACTATTTTCCATTTCCTTTAAACATTTGAATTTTAAAAGCCTATTGTAACCTTGCAAAAGACAGGGATTTGAAAGGCAAATGATTGCCCATTCATCATCTTGTGATAATAAACATGTTGTTATTGGGTTTCTCAGTGTAGTTACAAAATAATTACTCATATATTCTGGGGTTATGAAACTGGAGGCAGTTAGGCTCTGAGTAAGGTATGATCCTGGGAAATCAGTTTAATTTGGACCCACTAGAGTGTTATAATGTGACATTGATTATTGTTACTAGACTGAGGTTATATCTCTAGAAATGAGTCAATCTGAGAAATTCTGCATGTCCATCTAACAAATAAAGCAGCTTTTATAGTTAAAAAATCATCCTCTGGATGGCAAGGTTAGTGTTTAATTCTCTAAGGTAGTGGTGAGCAGCTACTTGAATTGCTGTAGTCCATCTGTTGATGAGGGAAGGGTGGCAAGTGTAGTGGAAGATGGGATGCATCTGAAGTGGTGGTGCTGTTGCTGTCTCTGGGTGGTCATGGGTTTGAGAGTTGAGAAGTGAATGTTTAGTACACGCTGCAGTCAGTAAAAATATTGAATATTTAAGCCAGTGGATGAAGTCCAATCAAATGGACTGCTTTGTCCTGGGTATTGCAGTTTGTCTGCATGTTGAAAGATGCACCATTCAAACAAATGGACAGTATTCCATTATATTCCTGACTTTTGCCTTGAAGATGGTGGCAAGGATTGGGGAAAGTTGATAAGTGGGACATTTGTACAGAGTACATAACTGACATGTGGGTGCTCCAGTTAGCTTTCTGACCAATGATGGCCTCGCCTCCGAGTGCTGGCAGACTTTGGTGTTGAATGTCAAAGGAATGAATATGGGCACTTTTAACAGATGGTGTTTTGACGTGTGTCGCGTAAATGTTACTTGCAGTTTATCAACCTGAATGCTTTCCAGGTTTTGGGGAGCATGATAGTTATTGATGAATATCATCAGTTTTGACCTTGTGATGTGATGGAGGGAAGGTCATTGCTGAAGCAATTGAAGATGTTTTGGCCTAGTACAGTATCCTGAGGAATTCCTAGGGCTGATTGGCCTCCAATAACCACAACTTCCTTTGTGCTAGGTTTGACTGGAGAATTTCCTCCTAATTCTCATTTGCTCCAGTTTTTCTACAGCTCTTTGATGCCACATTCAGTCAGATGCTGCCTTGATATCAAGGGCATTCACTCTCACCTCATCTCTGGAGTTCACCTCCTTTGTCCACTTCTGAACCAAGGCTGTAATGAGGTCAGGAACTGATGGTTCTTGTAGAATCCAAACTGGTGAGTGGGTTACTGGTGGCACTATTGACAACATCCAACATCTTTTATTTATCACTGTTAAACTGGGTGATAAGGTGATAACTGGCCAATAATTTGAGCCTTTAACATTGTAAAATACCCCAAGACACTTCATTGGAGCATAATCAAACATTCAGCTAAAGGAAACATTAGAAAAGATGTCTAAATGTTTGGTCAAAGGTTTTAAAGTGGAGTGGTGCCATACTTTTAAAGAATCTATGGAATTTAGAGTCTAGGTAGCTAAAAGCACTGTCTCCAGTAGTGGAATAAAGGGAGGAGGGGCTCACATAAATGGCCAAAGTTTGGACTTGTTCCTTTTGCAGGTGGATGCATTGTTTTAGATGTAGTGAAACAGTTTGGCTGGTGGAGTGGCTTATTCTGAAGCATAAATCTTGAGTTGGGACCCAAAGCCTCCACTGTATTCAGTTTACTTAACCATTTTAGCTGTCACATAGATGAATTAAGTTAGCTGCAGACTGCTTTCTGATGGAGGCCTCCATGAGGAGGGTGGGAATTGATTAACCACTTGGCACTTCTAGCTGAAGATGGATGCAAACATTTTTTAGTTTTGTTTTTTGCACTCGTACTAGGCTGCACCGTCATCATTGAGAGTGGGAGTGCTGATTGATCTGCCACCTCCCCAATAATCCTGAATTGAGCAACATTATTCATGATTGGATGTGATAGGACTGCAGTGTTTTAATCTGAACCATTAGTTGCTTCACTATATTCTGTCTACATTAGAATGATACACAGAAGACAGAATATATATTCCAGATGACAGACTATTATACAACGGTACAGCATGAATGATGGCCATTTAGTTCACTGTCTGACAGAATTGTCCAATTAGTCAAAAATGCTGCTTTCCCCTGTGCCCACCTCCCCATAGCCCCCACGCTGTTTTTCTTTTAACTGTTCAATTTTATTTTGAAAGTCATTGATTCTGCTTCCACTAATCTCTCAGGGGCAGCATTCAAGATCATCACACTTTTTATAAAAGAACTCATCTCCCTTTTTGGTTCTTTTTGTCATTTACCTTGGATTGGTGGAATGTAGTTACTAGAACAAACAAAGAACAAAACAAATTGTCCCTTCTGCCAGCAGGAACCTGTTTCTCCTTGTATAACAGTCTCACTTTGCCCTGTCACCTTTTAAAGATTTGTGTATGTGAAGACTGTTATTTTCCAAAATGGACAAATTAAATTCGACTGTCATGAATCTGCTCATTCATCAATTATCCTGCTGAAATTTGCTACTACCTTTCTCGCTGTTTACTACATTTCTGTTGTGTGCCATCTGTGATTATTTCCTGTTTATCTGCGTCAGAGTAAAAATAAATATCAGGATCAGTGTTCCTTTGATATCAAATTCAGTGTTGGGGTGGGCAGAAAGTGTTAGTACTGTGTATCACTCTGGTTTGAAAGTAAATGTTCATCCCTACCTCAGCCAAGTTAACATCCTTCTTGCTGCTTCTGTTAACATTATTGTCTATTGGTAAGTTTTAAAATGTCTTTGTACAGATTAACAACACTTCCCTACCAAACCTCTCCATTTCTTTACCAAAGATCTTGATCAATTTTATCGGACACTATTGAACGAATTCTACCAGTCCACCCATCACGCAATCGGAGTGGGCGAGGGGTGGATGATGAAAATGTTGGTTGACCTCTGGCGGGTATTTCCAGTCCCTTGAATAAGGCTATAAAATCCAAATTAACAAATCTGTGACTCACCTTTAACCTGTTTCTCCAACATTTGACCTGGATTATTATCAAAACGTTTCCTCACTACTGACCAACTTGTGATTACTAGAGTTTAGCTCTCCCCCAGTTTTTGCATAAGGTTTGCAAGCTTCCAGTCTTGTGCTGTGGATTGCCTATCCAAGGAATATTGAAAGATTACAGCCATAGTCTGAAGTTTCCACTCTCTCCCCCCTAATGAAGGATGCATCCCATTCAGACTTTACTCTTATTCAATTGCCAATGTTTTTTATTTTTATCTGATTCAATTTCCATACTGCTGTTCCTTTACTGTGACATTGGAGATGGATGCAGAGTGCTCATTTAGTACTTTGAACCCCCCATCAGTCTCACTCCTCATTTGATTATCCTTTCACTTTGTTGATGTAAGACTTAGAATGCCAACTATTTTCATTCACCCTCTTCTCTTCAGTCTTCCCTGCATTTGTTCATTCCAGTTTGATTCTCTAAATATTCAGGAATCTGACATTGACCTTGATTATCTATCTGTTCTATTTCACTTTAATCTCTCTCTAGCTTTGTATGCTGTCCTTTACTCATCCTGTGGGAATCTGTCTGTTCTGTACCCAAACTATTGTTACCTCACCCCCATTACACATTTACTGTTTTACCTACTTGCCTTTTGATTCCAATTCACCCAAGTGAGATTCCATTTCAGCTCTGAATTGAACCCTCTTCCATTGAGTATCGTCAGCTTCAGTTCTTGTTGTTGTTAGGGAGTAAAATCAACTCCCATGAAAGGTGCATAGATTACCTGATGGCAGTGGATGCCATTGAATGTCAGAGGTATTTATGCAAGTGCTGAATTTCTAACAGTGATCCTTTGACAGATTTTAATGTTCTACAGCAAGTTTGGACCCTAGTCAGAAGTGAGGATTTCCCTAAGTACACCATGATTTCTTCCACAATCTAGATATGAGATGTCTCCAATATAATCCACTGTTTTTAATTATTTTCCACTATTCTGTGTATAGAAGATAATTGCCAAACACTGCTAAATCAAGGGCATATCCCAAGCAAAGTTCCTTATTTCAGTGACCTCCAGTTTTCAGATCTTTGTCATTGGTCATATTGATGCATTTCTCAGAATGAATAATTTGACAGTTTATTCTACATTTTTGCTGTTGAAGGAGGTAGTTTCCAAGAGGAGAGGTTTCCAACAAATACTTAATCACAATAGGCTAACTATCATTCTTCATGAGCATCTCTGCTTCTGAGACAGCAGGTCTGGGGTGCAAGCCACATGCAGTCTTTGAGCATGTCATCCTGGTTAACATCAGTGTAGGACTGAGGAATCATTGCAGGTGCTGTCTTTAAGACGAAACCTGCCTATTTTCCACAAATGATTTTGTAACCAACAAATTTCCTTCAAGGTCCTGGATCGATATTTATCTCTTGACCAACATCACAAGACAAGGTCATCCAGGCTCAACGGTGGCTCTATCTGCTCTCCTCAGATACTGTCAGACCTGCTGAGATTTTGCAGCATTTTCTGTTTTGTCCTGGGATGATCAGTTGGCCACTAATCTCAGCATTTGAGGGGCTGGCTGCATGTGTGCAGATTTGCTGTGCTTCCCTTTGTAACAGTGACTTCACTTTTAAGCAGCAATTTGAGTACGAAGCACAGTTAGATAGTTCCTTCAGGAAAGTTCAAGCTTGTCACTCTTTACAGTCAGTAATCCTATTTGCACATTGAATAATGTGAGTTGTCACAGTCTCTTCCAGTGTTGGTGCTGAGTGCAATTTGATGCATATTAGATTGAGAGAAGAAATGGAAAGATACATCCTCTGAATAGAATTTCCAATTTGGGGTGCCTAATGGATAATTGCGTGCTCACTGATTATCTTTAGACCCCATAGCTTCTGGAGCCTTGTTGCTAACTGAGGTTATCTATCTGCTTGTGACTGGGTGGACACTTTCTCCTTGCTGCTGGCTGTAGATTGTACAGAGAGGATGAAACACACTGTCATGATTTGTTGGACAGAAGAGAATTTTGTTCTTGGGTCTTTTGGTGGTGTTCTGTTTTGTACAGCTGTATGGAAGCTATACCATCAGCATCCTTCCCCCATGCAGATAAAAGGTTAAATTTAACACACCCCCTGGAACTTGCTGGAACAGCACTTCAAAGGACTGGTTTAAAACAGAAAGAATCGCGGATGCACACTTGGTGACTGAAACAATTTCTACTTTAAATGCTTATTAAATAGTAGAAGTATTTGATTCCAGGGAAATAGCTTCAATCCGTGAAGTCAAAGGATATTTTTGTCATCATTTACGATCTTTGAGCATTTCTTTCCAAACAAAATTTACCAAATTAGTTTTGTATTACAAAACCATGGTCTGGAATTTGCAGTCTGGCCCATGGTAGGATCAGAATTCCCACCTAAAGTCAACAGAAGCTTGGTTGCCTCCAGATTTTCATCCCACCTGCAATGAGTCTCAGTTCACCTTTATAGCACAAACTGGGATTGTTTCACCTTTGGTACATTGCTGAAAGCTAATGACCATAATACACATCTGCTTTCTGTGATCCATGCAGATTTCAAATCAAGTCACAATGAGAGATATTTAGAATAACTTGCACAGGTTCAGCAAGAGTTTCTGCCGTGGAGCTTTCCTCATGAAAAGATTATTAAACTCAATTCTGCTGTACACCTAAGACTTTATGGGAACTTGTTGATGACCAATGGAAACAATCAAAAGGGAACGATACAGATATAGAATAGTGATTGTGGGTAGGGGAGAAATGGAAAAGCCAAAGTTGGGTTTGGACCTTTAGTAGGTGAGTATTTAGAATGTTTGTGTTCTGTTGCTGACAACATCAGTATCAACAATGTTTTTGTAGAATCACACAGCAAAGGAGGAAGCCATTCACTCCATCATGCCAATGATAGGACTTATCCAATTAGCACCTTGCCTGTTTTCCCATTGCCCTGTAAATTTGCTCCTTAGGGGAGGGGAGGGGCAGTTTTTGTCTACAAGAGACATGGATTTTGTAAAATGGCGGTAGAAATAACTGGCTTAGACAATGGGTTCCTTCAATTGAGGTGGTTTCTGCAGGAAAGCTTCATTGTGTGAGCAATATGTTGTTCCTGTAGACACATTCTTAATTTTGTTGAAGATGCAACCCAGATGTTACAGCTTCTATTGATTTCCTTCACTGAGGCAAAGGTCTAGATCACAGTGTGCTGCCTACTGAGACATTCACTTGAAATGACAGAGGGAATTAAGAGGAAGTAATTGTTTAAACTGGGTTACCCCTTCACAAAACCACTCTGAAGTTTGGCTCAATTTCTAAATATCTTCTTCTGAAGACAATCCTTCTTTGAAAGTAGCCAATGACTGCAAATCCACAGCTGGTAACCGTTTCAAAAGTTCGGTGCTGCAACTTGCCAGCATCTCCAGCATAGAGATGGTAAGGATATTTCTCCTCTTGTCCCAGTTCACACACCATGACCATCTCACCATCACCTTTGTCGATCCATTTGGCCTGACAACAATTGGGGTTGAAGGTTGCTGGAGTAATTTGTAACAAAAATATATATTTTTAAAAACTGCCTTTAAAAAAAATAGCACCCTCCAGAGGGGAATGGAGAGAACCTCGCCGTGACCTAATTTTTTAATTTAGAAAAGAAAGCAGAAAGAAAATGCTGTTCCTTCCGAGTTTACTGTAGATGTGGTCAGTCAGTCGCCATTTCAGGGTTGCTGTCTTGTGGGATATGTTCTTGGTGACTCCTGCCTATTAGGCATCTACCTGAAGTGAAAAAATAATCAGGATTAGTAAAACTGATTAAAACTTTTTAACAAAATATTCTCAACTGCATGAACATTCTTAAAACGTAATTTCTGATTATAAAAGTGTCTTAGTTGAAAATTATTGGAATTATGGAAAGGTGATGAAGGATTAATAGAGTTACAGTGATGAACTGGACATTGATTTTCCAATGCAATGCATCATTAGTGAATAAATACTGATTTAACTTCAATATTTGTTTTCTTCTTTTTTCCTTGACTCGTAAGCTCCCCATTGTATAGTGCATGAATGGTTATGAGGACAATTTGAATGGGGTTGAGGTTCCAGGTGTGAAATATCCTACAGTTGCTTGGATGTAAGAATTTGTATTGTCTTCTATCTGTGGGGAAAAAGAAAGCAGGCTTGACGACATCTAATCACTGTGAGCTGTTTTATTTCGTTTCATTCCTTTTTATTGGTTTCAACCTTGGTGTTCCTGGCTGTGCACCAAGTGGTCAGCCTGTCCCCATTATTGCTCTGTAAGGGAAATGGAACTTCTCACCATAACACCACCATAATGAAGTACTATTGAGCAGCTGTAGCTAATTTGATATTTAAAACTTGATTACACCCCCTGCTGCCTTCATCTGATAGAACTCCACCATTGAACTAATTAATCTTGGTTCATATTTTGCTAATTATTCATTGCATATGGATTTCAGAACAAGCTACTTGTTATATTCTGACTTACTCAGAAATTGTGATCTGTGGCTGTAATGTTTTGTTGGCTATTTTGTAGCTGACAGTCAATAAATGTAAAATTTGAATCGAGGGGGGGAAAAAATATCCTTGCTTGTAAGAAAGCTGAGAGATTGCTATGGTTGAGTGAACAGTAGCACAGGGTACAAAGGGCTGACTGGCATCCTGTGCTGTAATACCCATCAGTGGCCTAATGAACATTACTTGACACCTGCTTTCAAGTTAAGACATGTTTCGTGGCGATGTCTGTAGACATTGTTTTCCAACTTGGGGAATCTGTTTGCCAGTAAACGCCCAAGGCACAATATATACAATAAAGAAATAGGTTATTCTACAAAAAATCAAATCATTTATTTATAAAAACTTTTTACACATGAATAAATTTACACATGCATGCACCCACATCTGTTACCACAAACATATTAAAGGCTGATTAGCTCTTCAGTAAGGATAGCATGTGAATACAGCAATAATTTACAATACTTTACACTGTAGTCTGATTGTTGTCACAATCTGGGGAGAGGGTAGCATCATTTCATTGGAAGGATATTTTACAAAAAGGAAGGCAATCTGTAAATAATGTATAGAAACAGTAAAAACAAGAATTTACAAATGATCTGATGTACAAAAGAGAAACATCAGTTAAATGTCATTATACTAAACTAAAAGAATGTACGAAATCTGTTTAATTGGCTGGTTAATGTTCATTTGCATACTTCAGTATCCATACCTGATGGGGTGTAAAGATCACTCCTGTCCAGCACGTAAAAAACATTATTCAGCCAAACAATTGGTTTTTTGTAATACAAAGCTGCTGTTGCTCTTAAAACAACCCATCAGCTGCAATTTGATGGGGACGAGGCAATATGGAATTAAAAACTCTGGAGTGAACACATTAAAGATAATGTTTTACTTAACATTGGTCTTGCACCTGCTGTTTTTTGCACAGTTTGCATGCCATTATTTTATCAAGAACATATACCAATTTTAACCAGTTTAGGACACAAAAACTGATATAAAGTATACATTTTGAGGGAAAAGCATGCATTTTCATGTACGTGGTATGAAATGCATTAAATGACAAAGAGAAAGGGGCTTGCTGATTTGCTGTCAGTTGAATGCAGTTTTATGTTGCTAAGATGATGAAACTTCACTGTGGAATGGACAGGTACAGCCATATTCCAGAGAAAAAGAGAGGAACACTGGACACTGACCCAGGTAGGCAAACACAAGACTTTCACAGTTTTTAACTAATGGCTTTTGGTGGGAAGAGGGATAATGAATACAGACACCACATACAACATATACCTTCTCCATCACTGGGCAATGAGTTTAAAATAAAATGATCATTGTGTATCTCTAAGGCAAAACTGTAAAGGGCAGCTATAACACCATTTGGAAATAAGACAGTGGAAGTGCATGATTATTCAGAATACATAAGAATCACTTCACTCCACCAAGCTTCCTCAGCAGTTTCTTTCCTTTTGATAACAGTCCCTTTTTCTTTTTTGAAGCCATATCTCTGCCCCAGATTGGGCTGTCTGGCCCATCTACAATAGCAGCTCCAGAGTGGTGATGGTGATGGGGATGTACAGTTGGAGACGGAGCCCTCCTTGGCGTGTTTTCACCAGGGACCTAGTGTGTATCATACGATTTGATTAGTTTTTTTAAATGTAGAAAGGGATTGTGTTAAAGGATAAATGAAAACCAGAAGCTGCACACGGATTTTAAAACACACAAAGGACTACTCTCTGACTCCGCACAAAATATTACACACCTGAAGATACCATAGATGAGATTTGTCTAATGCATCTAGCAGCTCAAACTGAACAAATCTACTTGTCTTAGCTTTAAAGAGGAAAACAAACAGCAGGTCTTGAAAGAAAAAATGTTCCCCAAAGTCTTGGATTAATCTTTCAGCTAAAACAGAAGAGACCAGTGAATAGTGTGCTACAATAATAGGGATAACTGACCCAAATAGTAACTTGTGATCTTAGGCAAATGAAAATGTTTCTTTTTTTAAGTTATTTCAGGTGAATTTAGTGTGCAGAGTGAATGACCATTCACAAGATCACTTTTGGGGAAGAATGTTTTTCTTTCACAATCATTTCTAAATCAGGCTTAGCTGCATCAGACCTACAGGAGCTCCTGCTATAGGTATCTTCAGTTGCTCACTTACGTGAAAGTTACAATGCGTTTATTAAGATGTGAAATGAACACTCTTCTTCTGTTCCCAGCAGATGAGCAAAGAAACAAAACAGAAAAAATTGCAATGATGATACTGAAATGGAAAAATGAAAACCCCAACACACATTACTTGTATTTAAAAAAAAAAGACAGGCCATCCCAGTCTCAAACCCAGAGAGATTACTACCTATTTTCTAACTGAGATGTTGGGTCCAACAGAGTAACTAACTGGAACTCTCATGATATTTTAAGAATTTGTTTGCTTTACTGGTTGCTTCAATTCAGCTTTTTAAAAAATGTTTGGACTCAAAATGAAATGCTTTTTCACCTCTTCAAAAAGACAGCCTATGATTGTAGTGGGATAAGTTGTATCTTATCTCTTAGCAATGTTTAGTCACGTAGACTTGCACAATAGTTACAGCACACAAGGCCATTCAGCCCATCTTCTTTGTACCTACGACCCTAAAGGAGCAATTCACCTGGTGCCATTCCCCTACCCACACTTTCACATTCTCCTTTTTCAAATAATAATCCACTGCCTGTAGAATTCCTTAACTGGTCCATCCCCCTCTGTGCTCTCAGGCTATGTGTTCCATATCCTAATCACTCAGTGTGAAAAAATTTATCCTTGTGTTATCATTGCCATTTTTTGTCACTCAGTTTCAATCTTTGTTTTTTGGCCAATGGGAAGAGTTGCTCTCTATCTACTCTGTCCAGACCCCTCATGATTTTGAATATCTCTATCAAACCTCTCTTTTCCCAGGAAAACATCCCCAACTTCTCAATCTATCCATGCTCCTCAGCCCTGGAGCCATTCTTGTGAAATTCAAAGTACAGAAACAGCCCAGATGGTATATGTTGTTATTAATGCTCCACAGAAACATCCTTGTACTTTTCTTCTTTTAATCTGAGCATATAACCCTTTAATTTTTTGCTCTCATATATTTATCTGGTCTCCTTTGAAGGCACCTATAATTGTTTACTTCAGACATTTTTTATAGTAGTGCATTTCACATTCTAGTTACTCTTTGGGTGGAGAAAGGCACAGTGTGTAGCACTGCTGCTTTACAGTGCCAGGGACCCAGATTCAGCTCTTGGTTTGGGTCACTGTCTGTGTGGAGCTTGCACGTTCTCCCCCCGGGTGCTCCAGTTTCCTCCCACAGTCCGCAAACTGTGCTGTTTGGGTGCATTGGCCATGCTAAATTCTCCCTCAGTGTACTTGAACAGGTGCTGAAATGTGGCGACTAGGGGATTTTCACAGTAACTTCATTGCAGTGTTAATGTAAGCCTACCTGTGACACAAATAAATTATAAATTAAGTTTCTCTGAATTCCCTATTGGATTTATTAGTGACTGATGTTTATGGCTTTTGGTTCTGGTCTCCCCCAACAAGCAAAAACACCTTTTCTACATCTAACGTATCAGATGCTTTTGTGATCTTATAACTCAAATCTTTTTTCCTGTCAGAAATGCCTGAGCCTCGTAAATCTTTCCTAACAGTTATGGCCTCTCAGTTTTGGTATTGCCCTTGAAAATATTTTGCTGCATCTTTCCAGTGTCTTTCTATAATATAGGTACCAGAACTGTCCACAGGATATTCCACTATGGTATAGCAGCACAGCAGTTAGTATTGCTGCCTTACAGCGCCAGGGAGCCGGGTTCCTGGCTGTGTGTGGAGTCTGTGCATTCTGCATGGGTTTCCTCCGGGTGCTCCAGTTTCCTCCCACAGTACAAAAATGTATGGGTTAGATAATTGGCCATGCTAGATTACTCCTTAATGTTAGGGGGACTCGCTATGGTAAATGCATGGGGTTGTGGGAATGGGGCCTGGGTCAAACTCTATAGGCTGAATGGCCTCCTGCACTGTAGGATTCTTTGAAATGTGGCCTAAACAAGGTTTAATACAATTCTGCCTGTCTAGAAATGGAACTCTATGCTTTGCTGCTTTGTATAATGACCTGTCCTGTTATCTGCAATGATTCCTGTTTATATCATCAAATCCACTCTGCTTCTTTATCCCATTGAGAAATATATTTTCCAAGGAATAAGTGGCCTCCTTATCTTTCCCACGAAAATACTTTACGTGTAATGAAGCACTCTGAAATGTGCTGACTGAATTGTATTGGTTTCTATGCAGAGAATGGGCTATTCCCAGGAAAGCAATGTTTTGAATTTATTTGTGAGGAGGTTTTGAAAAAACTGGAATAATTTGGGGATGGCAGCTGATGAAGATGTTGCCTGTTCCATATTGGGGAATGAGGGAAGGCTCTCAGTAACAAGGACACACAGCACTGTTCGAATACTCTGCTCATTACCTGAATGAATGCACATGGAACTATTCCACATTTTGTAAATTACATATACACTGTAAGAAATCCCAGCTATGGTCAGGTGATTATTTCAGATAACACTGCTGAGTGTAACCAATGCAAACACATACAGATACAAACAGAACGTGTACAGAAACAACTCGGAGGATTCTGCTTCAAAGGGATTTAGAGACTGAAGCAAACTGGAAGAACAAATAAAACACAAAATACAACAACAGCATGCATTTATATAACACCTTCAACGCTGAAATATACCAAGCAGTTCATAGATGCAATTAACAAAATTTTACATTGAATCATGCAGAGAGAGATGAGGACAGCTGACAGAAAACTTGTTCAAAGAGGCACATTTTAAAGAGCATCTTTTAGATAGAACAGCTATAGCGAGAGAGGCAGAGAACTCCAGAGTTTAGGAGCTTAGCAACTGAAGGCAGAGCCACCAATAGTGGAGCAATGGAAATGTGATTGTTCACCATGACCATTCTTCACTTTCCTCTTTCACACATCGTTATTTTCCAGATGAATGGTGAGTCTTTAATTCATTTCTGGAAGAATTCTCACCAACTGGGAATTATGGATTGACTGAGACTGGTGATGTTAGTCACTGTGCCAATCAGAACTTGCTTATTCACCCTACACCAGGGAAGAGGAATATTCCAGATTTATTACTTCCTGATTTGTTCTGATAGTTTGCCTCACGTCGGGAAATTGTGGGTAGGAGATGGGAAGCGGGTTGATGGTTCAAGTGAGGAATGGAATTTAATCCCTTCCCTGGGGCGAGTCTGATGGCAGGAGGCATTCAATCAGACAGGAAGCTGATAGTGGGGCCTTCCCACCTCCACCTCATTCAAGCTCATGGATACACTTCCCAATCAAGATCCTGCAGTGGGCACCATGCTGGAAGCAGGATAAATATAGCCTTCAGGAGGGAGGGGGAGGGGTGTGCTTTATCCAGGAGACCTGGCATCAGGAAGAGCCACAGAGAGCTGCCCTTGTTGCTGGCATTCCCCCCCTCCCTGTGACATACACTCTGCTATCACTCACTTGTGCCTGGATCCACTGGAGATCTTGGGCTCAGCTTGATGTTACTATGGCAGCAGCCTCTGTCCTTCAGGGTGGCACTACTGAGCAAGGAAGAGATACCAGTCTCTGACTGGCCAACAGTTGCCAGCGTGTGGGCCTTCCATCCCTGGGCTCTTTGATAACAGGGAGGGTCTGCCGATTTCCTGACTGGCACGGAGTACTGGCTCTCTATCCAGTGGGCAAAAGGCCACTGCAAAATACTGTCAGTGGTGGAAACAGGCTTGGCAGGGGTGTGATGTGATTCTCTCTATTATACACATTCCTTATTTCCAATTGATGACATTTGCACAGCCAGCCTCCAAATGGGCTGATTCCCATCTCACAGCAGCAGTTAGTCTGGTGTTAGTGAGACTTTCCACAGCAAAGGTGACTGAACTGAACTTTAATCTGATAAAGGATTGCATCAAGTTACAATTATACCTATCTTAAACTGGCAGAACATGTTCCCCTCTCTGAGGGAAATTATTTGCATTTAATGAACTAAATATCTGAAAGCAAAATAATTGGTCAATTGATTCACAAATAAATGACATAAGAAGATAAGATTTGCAGGTAGGAAATGCATGAAGCAGTAATACCACAGAAAACAGATATTGCAGTGACCTTGACAACAACGACTAAGAATGACTCCCTTCGCTGCAATAACGTTAAAAGCACCAACATTCAGCCATGTCAGAATAAACACTATATGGTGCCTTATTAATAACTGATTAAAATATTATGACTAGTTTAGTTACTATGGAAACGATGATCTGCATATTAAAAATGTCATCCTCTATCACAGCAAAGCGATGTATACATTGATACCAGTTTGTACAGAGTAACTTGATAATTTTTCTAAAGTTTCAGATCTTATTGCTGGTGGTGTGTATGAAGTCCTGCTCACTATCTCCAATAGAAATGCAGCTTTGCATCTTTTGCCTTTTTCCTAACTTCACATTGCCCTTTTTAAATATTCTGGATTTCTTTTAAGGATCCAGCACACTTCATATCACAGGAGGAACCCACAGAAAACACAGTTCCAAATTAGGGTCAGCACTGAATTTACTTGTCTGACAGAGAGGAATTGAGTGGAACTGATCAAATGTGTTGCTAAAACACAACATGGACAGTGCATGGAGGGACAGTGCATTTGAGGAGTCAGAAAGTGAGTTATTTGCTACAGGATTCCGAGCCTCTAACCTGCTCTTATAACCAGATATTTCTACATCTAGTTCAGTTCTGTCTCTGGTCACTGGTAACCCCCAGGCTGTTGATAGTGGAGGATTCAGTGATCAATAATGCTATTGAATATCTACAATACGAAATCTCACAATACCGCGTTAAAGTCCAATAGGTTAATTTGGAATCATGAACTTTCGGAGCACTGCTCCAAAACCTAGTTGGATTTTAACCTGGAGTTGTGTGAGACTTGTTATTGTGCCCACCCCAGTCCAATGCCAACATCTCCACATCACTGAATATCCACAGGGATGTTGTGATACTTTTTTGTTGGAGATATAACTCACTTCCTGACTTTACAAAGTCTATCCGTAATCTACTTGGCACAAGTCAGGAGTGTGATGGAATATTGTCTACTTGCCTGGATGAGTGCAACTCCAGCAACACTCAATAAGCTCAACACCATTCAGGGCAAAGCAACCCGCGTGATCAACATCACCTCAAACATCCACTCCCTCCACCACTGACACACAGTGGCAGCAGTGTATTACCATCTGCAAATGCATTGCAGCAACTCACCAAGGCTCCTTCAAAGCATCTTCCAAGCCCATGGCCTCTACCACCTAGAAGGACAAAGGCAGCAAACATTTGGGAACATCACCACCTGCAAGTTCCTCTCCAAGTCACTCACCATCCTGATTTTGAAATATATCCCATTCCTTCACTATCACTGAGTCAAAATCCTAGAAATCCCTATCAGCACTGTAGATGTACTTACACCACACGGACTACAGTGGCTCAAGAAGGCAGTTCACCAGCATTTTCTGAAGGACAATTAGGAATGGGCAATAAACGCTGGCCAGCCAGTGATGCCCATACCCTATGAAAGAATGAAAAAAAATCATTGCCTGGCACTTGTGTGACATTTTGCCACTTACCAACCTAAGCTAGAATATTGCCCAGGTCTTGCTGCAAATACATACAGACACCTTCAGTTTCTGAGGAGTTGCAAATGATGTTGAGCATTATGCAGTCATCAGCCAACATTTACATGTCTGACCCGATGAAAGGAAGGTCATTGACAAAGCAGTTAAAGATGTTTGGGCCCAAGACCTCCTGAGGAATTCCTACAGTGATGTCCTGGGACTGAAATAATTGATGTCCTAGAACATCTTCCTTTGTGCCAGGTATTACTCTAACCAACCTGACTTCCATTGATTCCAGGTTTTCAAGGGCTCCTTGATACCACACTGGGTCGAATGCTGCCTTGATGTCAAGGACTATCACTCACCTCCGGAATTCAGCTCTTTAATCCATGTTTGAACCAAGGCTGTAATGAGGTCAGGAGGTCAGTGCCCCTGGCAAAAAACTGGGTGTCACTGAGCAGATTATTGCTGAGTATGTACCACTTGACAGCACTGTTTATGACCCCCCTCTATCACTTTTTACTGATGAGTGACTGGACTGAGTGCAGTAATTAGCAGGGTTGCATTTGTCCTGTTTTTTTTAAGTGCAGGACGTATCTGGGCAGTTTTCCACATTGTTGGTAGATGCTAGTGTTGTAACTGTACTGGAACAGCTTAGCCAGGGGTGCAGCAAGTTCTGCAGCATAAATCTTCAGTATTACTGCCAGGTGCCATTGTCGTTGCAACGTCCATTGCCTTTGGCTGTTTTTTGCTATCACATGGAGTGAATTGAATTGGCTGAACACTGATATTTCTGATGCTGGGGAACTCTTTTAGAGGCTGAGATGGATCATCCACTCAGCAGTTCTGGCTAAAGATTGCTGTGAAAACTTCAGCCTTGTCTTTTGCACTGACGTGCTGGGCTCCTCCATCAGTGATGGTGGGGACATTCATAGATGTTCCTCCTCCTCCAGTGAGTTTCTTTAATTGTCCATCGCCATTCACGACTGAATGGGGCAGGACTGCAGAGCTTAGATCTCCATTGGTTGAGGAATTGCTTCGCTCTGTCTATTACTAGCTGCTTATGTTGTTTGGTACACAAGTAGTCAAGGGTTGTAGCTTCACCAGGTTGGCATCTCTGTCCGGCACCACACCTGGCATGTCCTCCTGTATCCTTCATTGAACCAGGGTTAATCCCCAGATTGTAGCTGAGTACAATTCTGCTTTAAATGACGCACGGCACCTCATGAACAGCCAGTCTTGAATTGTTAGGTCTATTTGAAGACTGTCTCATTTAGCACAGTGTTTGTGCCACTGAACACGATGGAGGGTATCCTTGATGTGAAGACAGGACTTTGTCTTCAACAGCACTGTGCGATGGTCACTCCTACCGATACTGCCATGTGTAGGTAGTTGGTGAGAATGAGGTCAAGTATGTTTTTCCTTCTTGTTGGTTTCCTCACCACCTGCCACACGGACCAAGAGATTGGTTTTTGGGGGGAAGAGGGAGGTGGTAGTGGAGAGGGGACACACGATAGTTTGGGAGGTCAGGGTAATGGGGTTGGTGGTGGAAGACTTGGAAGGAGAGGGCCTGAGTTGTAGTAGCAAGGGTGGGGGGAGGGGTGGTAGGGAATTGGAGGAGGGAGATATCATCAGGTTGGAACAGGAAGGGGGGAATGGGTTTCTGGAGTGGGAGGATTGGGAAGCGTCAGGCCACTGATGAGTGACGTGGGAAATCTGCTGTGAGCCATGTGCATGTTGTGTCCCCTACGAGGCTGGTCTGGATGTTTAGTGATTTCTTTCAGAATAACTATCGTGTAAAACTAACAGAACCAGCCGAGCTTGGTGATTTAAATCACTGTTGGATGGTTCCCAGCCCAACACAGTTGTCCAGAGGAAGTTAGCGCTTCTCAACAATTGCTGGTTAAACATGAGAATTTCCTGGAGAGATTTCTCAGTGCATCATTGGGGTGCCTCCTAAATACAACACTGAGGAACCAGAAAACTTGAGTCATTACCACAACACCATCAACTTTCCTTAAAGGCTTGTTTTATTCCTTACACTTCCATACAGATTAATCCCAGAGATGTGTGATTGGAAGTTGAAAGGGAAGTTTCTGAGCACGTACTCTGCCAATGAAAACTATTTTGTTAGAAAAGTAGTTATTGGCATTTTGAGCTTCATTTTCTCATCCTGATGAAGGGGCCACCACATTGGGCCTGCTTCCCCAGGCCAGTGAAGCGAGACCATTAATGGAGACTGCATGCGATTCTGACTTTACTGGGATTGGCCCAGGCCAATAAAAAACCATCCGAGATAAACAGCGGGTCCATGGGTGAGATGCAAAGACATTGGGGATAATCTATTACTCTTCATGACTAAGGGTGATCTGGAACTCCAGGATAAGACTAATTAGTAGTTTGTTAATCACACCAGTGACTGCAAAGTGAAGAAATCCAATCCTAACTGGCCAACCTTCAAATCTCAAAAAATGATGTTCAATGTTTACATTAAAAATAATGTTGAAAAGGCAACAAAAATATAAATCCAACAGAACAGCCATGGAATGAAGCAAAACCTGAATGAGTTGATGATTTATCTAAATCCATTTGAGGGTAAAATACTTGCCCTTTTTCCTTTCATACGCACTGGTGCATCTTGAGGGTATCTTGAGGCTGGGGCTTCAGAGAGATAAACCTCAACATCATCAGGCACTTCTTCCAGGAAATTTGAAGGAACCAGACCCTTGTGGCCATTGATTTCCCCCTGCAAGTTAATGACACAACATTAGCCATTAGAATGTTATAACACACATGGAGACCATTAGGCCCATCATATGATGCTGGCTCTTCCCTGATAACCCAGCAAACCTTTTCCCTTCAAGATTTTATCCAATCCTTCCGTGAGTTACTGAATTTGCTTATGCTACCCTTTTGGTCTGTGAATTTCACATTACTACAACTCACAGGGAGAAATTCACAACTCATTTACAAATGCTTAACCACCTACTTGTTCAAAACTTTTTTAAGAAACCGGCACAGTACAAGATACAGGTTTCAGAAAAGCAGAAAACTGTTGCAAAGAATAAATCAATTATGTGCATGTGGGGGTTTATCAATTAAAATTTTAAAAATTCATATGTGCAGGTTGTTCATGGATGAGGAATAAACATGGATAAATGGGCACAGTAAGAAGTCTCACAACACAACAGTGTGCACCTGATGAAGAAGCAGCACTCCAAAAGCTTGTGCTACCAAATAAACTATTGGACATTAACTTTGGTGTTCTGAGATTTCTTAATGTGCTTACCACAGTCCAACCAGGCATCCTCACATCATGGGTAAATGGAGTTGAGGAACAGACTAACCAGCTCTTATTGAACTGTAAATGTAAATCGTATCAAAATAACTGCATCAAAATGGTAGCAAATGGTTTGTGAGAATATACTGAGTGCACACACAAAGGCTGAGCTTTTCTAAGAATTCCACTTGCTTTGATTTATTCAGACTTTGACACTATTGTAGGAATAGAACATAGAACATTACAGCGCAGTACAGGCCCTTCGGCCCTTGATGTTGCACAGACCAATGGAACCAATCTAATGACCCTCTAACCTAAACTATTCCAATGCTATCCATATGCCTATCCACTAACCACTTGAACGCCCTTAAACTTGACGAGTCCACAACTGCTGTAGGCAGGGCATTCCACGCTCTCACTACCCTCTGAGTAAAGAGCCTACCTCTGACATCCGTCCTATAACTACCACCCCTTAATTTAAAGCTATGTCCCCTCATCATCCGAGGAAAACAATGGTTGGAGGAAGCTCAGGTCACTGACCTGATTTCACACTGATCTGTCTGTGCCATCCCATGATGCAACCTGCAAACTGCCCAGAAACCCATCAAATCTCAGTGCTTCCAACACCTCTCCCTTGAACCTTACGATGGAAGGGACAAAAACAGAAAAAATATTTCTATAATTTACGGTTTAATTGCCATTGGCTGTAGGTGACAGATGCTGTTGTCCTAATCACCCCATCTAATTCAATAATTCCTAATACCTCTGTACACAAGGAGATTCCCTTTTGAACATGTATTATTTGTTCTATTTTGCTGTTTGTGGGATTGCCCTGTTCCTATATGTAACTGCATAACAGTAACTACAACTCAAAAATCAATAACTGAATTTGAAGCACTTTGGGCTATTTCCAGGAAACAACAGCATGTTTTTATAAACATAGACTTTCTCCACCACTGATGACCAGTGGCAGCTGTGTATACCATCTACATGATTTACTGCAGCAACTCACCAAGGCTCCTTCGATAGCACCTTCCAAACCCACAACCTCTACTATCTAGAAGGACAAGGACAGCAGTTACATGGGAACACCACTACCAGCAAGTTCCCCTTCAAATTACACACCAACCTGAGTAGCACATGATCACTGTTCCCTGAGTCAAAAATCCAGGAACTCCCTCCCTAACAGCGCTGTGGGTGTATCGACAGCATGGACCACAGCAGTTCAAGGCAGTGGCATCAAAACTTTCTCAAGTACAGTTAAGTATGGGTAATAAGTTCCAGCCTAATATTCCTGGAAAATAGAAGTTACATATTTCACATTATAATTTCCAAAATTATTCATAACTTTTTGAAGTGTGGTTCCTGTTAACCTGGGAAACCTGTTGACATTGAATGAATAAGGCTACTGTTTTTTTTTCACGTATAAAGCTAACTTTTATTCTCAGTTCAATAAAACAATGACAGCTTTAAAGTTTATTTTAAAGATTGTGAAAGCTAAACCTACGTAATAAAATCCATCTTCATCCAGTTCTCCCCAGACATTGATGATGTCTCCAGCACAAAATGTTAACTCAGCCTGAAACAGAGAAATGTGAACGCTTTCAATACCATTCTGTTTCTGTTAAAAAAAACACAAGTAATGAAAGGAGATTCTTTCCTGTTTGTTATTTGGTAACAGCAACAGGCAATGAAGGAAGTGGTGGAGGGTTTCGACCTCAGTCAAAGTCTACCTGTGTGAAATAACTTGTATTTATAACGAGCTTTACACAGGTTAATAACAACTTTCGGGGTTATTCATGAAGTGTCACTTGCCAAAAGAAATAAAAAAATTGCATTTGATTAGGTTTGATAAAGGAATTCAAAATCATAAGGGATCTAAACAAAGTGGATTGGGAGAAACTATTCCCACTAGTGAAAGGATGGAGAATGAGAGGGCACAGATTTTTAAAATAATTATAACAGAGCGGCACGGTGGCACAATGGATAGTACTGCTGCCTCAAAGCGCCAGGGACCAGGGTTCAGCTTTGAATGTGTGTGTGTGTGTGTGCGCGCGCGTGCGAACAAAGAACAAAGAGCAACACAGCACGGGAAACAGGCCCTTCGGCCCAACGACCCCACGCCGCCGTCCTAACTACATAATGACATATCCTTGGCTTTAGGCTATGCCTATTGTTGAAGATTCCTATATAGGGACCAATATAGGGACAATTTGTTACCCAATCAGCCTAAGAGAAGTTTGCACATTCTCTCCGTGTCTGTCTGGGTTTCCTCCGGATGCTCCAGTTTCCTTTCACAGTCCAAAGATATCCAGGTTAGATGGATTAACCATGGGAAATAAAGTGGGTTACAGGAATAGGACCTGTGTATGAAACTGTGTCAGAAAGTTGGTGCAGAATCAGTGGCACATATGACCTCTTCTGCAATGTAGGGACTCTGTGATTCTAATCACCAAAATAAAACTTAAGTGACATGAGGCAAAAACAAATTTCATGCAGCAAGTGGTTAAGATCTGGAATGCTTTGCCTGAGAGTGTGGTGGAAGCAGGTTCAATCAAAGCATTCACAATGAAATTGTACTTCTCTGAAAAGAAAAAATGTGCAGGGCTACAGGAAAATGTTAGGAAAATGACATTAGATGAGTTGCTTGTTTGGTGAGTTGGTACAGAAACAGTGGACCAAATGTCCTCTAAAAAAGTGTAATGCAACAGGTTAGGGTGATGTCCTGTGATGGTGGATTGTTATTGTCAGGTGCAGGGGAAGTTTTTATTTTTCATCCCACAGTATTTTTGGAAGCTTTTGGAAAACCTGCCAGGTATGAGAGTTCAAAACCTTGAGGGAAGCTGCTGACGAATCAAGACCATTGTGACAGAAGACAATCATCTTATAATGCATTATTTGATGTTATCCAGTAAGCGTGATGTGTTTGCACTACAGTGATTGAAAATGTGGCTCTGTCCTGCAAACATTAGTTGACCATTACATTGAGCAGAATTGTGTAAATGTGGAGATGCATTCAAGTACTTTTCCCATTGGATTCAAAACTGGAGAAAAAGTGCGTGGGAATGCCTCTGCCATGATCTGACTTAAATGTCCAGAGTGCTACAACTTCAAAACAATCGCCCTGTTGCTGAATAAACTTCAAAAAAGATCCACCTGGCCCTTTTAGTTTCAATAAACCCGACTGTCTGGAATTGAAATGGTTTAGTTGGCTGAACCCATTATGAATGCTTGGCTAACTTTAAAAAGTTTTTGAATCAGGTATCTCTGTACGGGTATTTGCACAAATACTAAGAACATGACTTGATTGACAGCTTTAATATAAGATTAGCTATTTGATGTGGTTTATCAATACATGTTTTTTACTATGTTAATGATCAGTTGAAGGGATTAATTTTTTTTCAATGGGACAGTACTGTAGGAATGGTTATTTCTGATGGATAGTTTTAAAGTTTATATATTAGTCACAAGTGAGGCTTACATTAACACTGCAATGAAGCTACTGTGAAATTCCCCGAGTTGCCACAGTCTAGCACCTGTTCGGGTCAATGCACCCTAACCAGCACATCTTTCAGACTGTGAGAGGAAACCCATGCAGACACAAGGAGAACATGCAAACTCCACACAGGCAGTGACCCAAGCCGGGATTTGAACCTGGGTCCCTTGCAGTATGAAGCATCAGTGCTAACCACTGTGCCATTCGACAGTTTAATTTTAAGTACATTTTGCAAGTTTGCCATTACTATTTTCTGACTCCTGAGATCTATCCATAGTGGATACAGAGTGAGCGGCTATGAAGGATGCATGGAGGGGACATAGAGGACATGAGAGTGCAAGAGGTTTCTGGGGAGATATAGGGCTATGAATATAGCTCATGATATAGAATCAGTTTTGATGAAACTAAGAAACAGTAAGGATCACAAACATTACTCCGAGTTGTGTATGGACCACCAAACAACAGTGACAATGTGACAATCAGGAGTGTGTGTGTAATAAGGGGGACTTCAATTAACATACAGGTTGGGTGAATGAATCTAATTAGTATTAATGTAATGTTAATGGCAGCATGGTGGCAGTGGTTAGCACAGCTGCCTCACAGCTCCAGGGACCCAGGTTCAATTCCAGCCGTGGGTCACTGTCTGTGTGGAATCTGCATGTTTTCCTCGTATCTGAGTGGGTTTCCTCCAGATGCTCCTGTTTCCTCCGACATTCTGAAGATTTAGTTCAATCAGAAACTAGGGTCTTAAATTGAAACAAAGGAAACTCTGAAGGTCTGAGGAACAAATTGGCTGTGATGGATTCTGAAACTGTGTTAAAAGCAATGATAATGGAGAGGCAATCATTAACATTTAAAGAACTAATACATAGTTTATAACAGAAATACATTCCTTTAATGCACAAAAACCCAGCAAAAGGGAATATTCCAATCAGGTCTAATGAGAGAAATCAAAGATGGCACCGGATCAAAGGGAGAGGTGTATAAAGTTACCAAAATAATGGCAAGTCTGAAGATCGGGAGCATTTTAAAATTCTGCTAAGGAGGATTAAGAAAAAATTACGAAAAGGAAAATAGAATTTGAGGGTAAACTAATGAGGGACATAAAAATGAACTGCAAAAACTTCTTTAATTTTGTAAGGAGGAAAAGATTAGGAAAATCTAATGTGGATCCATTGTAAGTAGAATCAAGAGAATTTATAATGGGGAATAAGGAAATAGAAGAGAAACTGAACAAATACTTTCACTGAAATCTTGCTACTGTTTATGCTAGCAGATTTTCTGGTCCTTCTGATGGTTTGTGCAGTTCTCCCTGCTGTGGGTTTTCTGGTGGGAATGCCCCTGACAATGGGGTGACGCACTGTCTCCCACCGCCGTGAGACACACTGCAGAGAAGGAGCAAAATCCCACCATATGTCTTCCCAGCGATACGTGCTAAATACTAAAAAGCCTCCAGTAATAATTGAGTATCAAGGGAGTAGCGAAACCAAAGAACTGCAAGACAGTAATATTAGTAAGAAAAACACTCAAGAAATGAATGGGACTGAAAGTTGATAAATCCCTGGGGCTTGATGATCTACATCCCAGAATGTTGAAAGAGGTTGCTATAGAGATAATGGATATATTAGTGTTCATCTTTCAAAATTTTATAGATTCTGGACTGGTTTCTTCAGATTGAAAAGTGGCAAATGTCATCTCACTATTAAAGAAGTGGGGGTGGAGGGGGGAGAGAAAACAGGGAACTACAGACCTGTTAACCTGACATCAGGAGTAGGGAAAATGGTAGAATAAAAGGTGTGATACAAGGACATTTTGAAAATAATGGTAAAATTGGACAAAGTCAACATGGGAAATTGTTTAACTACAAAAAAACAAAAAATATCATCGGAGCAGGCCCTTCAGCCCCTCTAGTCTGTGCTGCCACATGACGCCTTTCTAAACTAAAGACCATTTGCCTCTATACAATCCATAATCCTCTATTTGTTGTCTTATTCATGTATCTACAAAGATGTCTCTTAAACATTGCTGTTGTATCTGCTTTGACCACCTCCTCTAGCAGCACAGTCTAGGCTTTTATCATCCTCTGTGAAAAAAACTTGCTTCTCTCATTACCTTTAAACTCCTCCCTTATGCCCCATAACAATTGACATTTCTACCAGGGTTGGGGAGGGGGTGTCTCTTGGTGTTTTTTTGATGATGTAGCTTGCAGAATAGATAAGGGAGAACTGGTAGATGTGGTATATTTAGATTTTCAAAAAGCTTTGGATAATGTCCCATATAAGAGGTTAGTAAATACAATTAGAAGGCTTGGAATTGGGAGGAATATACTGGTATGGATTGAGAAAACAGAGTAGGAATAAATGGCTCACTCTCACACTGGCAGCCTGTGACCACTGCAATACCACAAAGATCAGTACTTGGTGTTCCAGCTATTTCCAATCTATATAAATAACATGGGTTAAATCAAAACTCAGTGGAAGTTGGGAAGAGGATATAAAGTCGCTTCAAGAGGATTTGGAGAGGTTAAGCAAGTGGGCAACAATTTGGCAGATGGAATCCAATGTGGAGAAATCAGTTGTTGCAATTTTGATAGAAAGACAGGCTGGAATTTTCTGTAATTTGCATGAAGTGCTGGATGAGGTGAGAAAACTGGTGTGTGGTCAGTAATACTCACTCAACACAGATTGGAGATGATGGCAAAGTGGCAATGTCACTGGATTAGTGACTTGCCTAACACTTGGGGGAACATGGGCTCAGATAGGAAGATTCAGTCGCTAGGTATACATGGAGAGGTAGTAAATTGGATTAAACATAGTAGTGGAGGATTGCTTCCCTGAATGGAGGCCTGTGACTCGTGGTGTGCCACAGGGATCAGTGCTGGGTCCATTCTTATTTGTCATCTATATCAATGAACTGGATGGTAATATGGTAAATTGGATCATCAAATTTGCTGATGAGACAAAGATTGGAGGTGTAGTGGACACTGAGGAAGGTTTTCAAAGCTTGCAGAGGGATTTGGACCAGCTAGAAAAACAGCACATAGAGTTTAATACAGACAAGAGTGAGGTATTGCACTTTGAAAGGACAAACCAAGGTAGAACAAACAAGGTAAATGGTAGGACACTGAAGAGTGTAGTAGAACAGAGGGATCTGGGAATACAAATACATAATTCTCTAAAAGTGGTGTCGCAGGTAGATAATGTCGTAAAGAGTGCTTTTGGAACACTAGCCTTTATAAATCAAAGTACTGAGTATAAGAGTTGGAATGTATGATGAGGTTGTATAAGACATTGGTGAGGCTGAATTTGGAGTAGTGTGTGCAGTTTTGGTCACCTAATTACAGGAAGGATATTAATAAGGTTGAAAGAGTGCAGAGAAGGTTTACAAGGATGTTGCCAGGATTTGAGAAACTTCATTACAGAGAGAGATTGACTAGGACTTTATTCCCTGGAATGTAGAAGAATGAGGGGAGATTTGATAGAAGTGTATAAAATTATGATGGGTATAGATAGAGTGAATGCAAGTAGGCTTTTTCCATTGAGACCAGGGGAGAGAAAAACTCAAGGGCAAGGGTTAAGGGTGAAGGGGGAAAGTTTAAAGGGAATATTAGGGGGGGCTTCTTCACATAGAGAGTGATGTGAGTGTGAAATGAGCTGTCAAATGAAGTGGTAAATGCAGGCTCTCTTTTAACATGTAAGAAAAACTTGGACAGATACATGGATGAGAGGGGTGTGGAGGGATATAGTCCAGCTGCGGGTCAGTGGGACTAGGCAGAAAAATAGTTTGGTACAGCCAAGGGCCCAAAGGCCTGTTTCTGAGCAGTGATGTTCTATGGTTCTAAATCCCACCATGGCAACTGCGGGAATTTAAATTCAATTTATTAATAAAAAGATCAATTAATAACCTGGAGTTGAAAGCTCATATCAGTAATAGTGACCATAAAAGTATCATTGATCATTGCAAAAACAAATCTGGTTCATTGATGTTTTTTTGGGAAGGAAATCTGCCATCCTTATCTGGTCTAGCCAATATGTGACTCCAGAGTCACAGCAATGTGGTTGACTCTCAAATCTGAAACATCCTATGGCAAGTTACTCTGGTGTGGCAGTTGGGAGTGGGAAACACATGCTGGCCTTGCTAATGATATCCACATCAATGAAAGAATTTAGAAAAAAGCGAGACTTATTTGAAATTACTACCTCCACATCAACGTTAGGCGAACTTTCCCTTGGATCATAATCATATAGAGCCACCATTCTCCGTGTGGTGATGGAATGCTGCTGGCTGCTTCGCCTGTTCCTTTCTGTTGCAAAATACACAGGTTTTAAAACAACACACACCAACGTTTCTTACACCAGCAGAATTAGCTGTGTTAATTCTGTCCCTCCTGCCCTGCCCCCAGCAGTTTTGGATCTATTTTGAAGTTTCGCTGGGAGGAGAGAAATGGACTTTGATTCGGTAAACCGTCAACCACTGAGTTAGGGGAGAGAAGCAGACTGACGCTCAAAATCCTTCAAACAATCAGCAGTGGGCAGGGATTGGGAGGGGCAGATTTCCTCAGGTCAGCACTGTTAACAACCAATAAACCTGACTGTTTGATTATTCCTGACAGAATGAGGAGACTTGGATTTATGTTTCACTGTTCATGATTACTGAACATAAATTCAAGTGCTTCAAGGCCAATGAAGACATCATTTTTGAAGTTCCGTTAAGGTTACAATATAGCAAACAGCAGGCTCTTTTCACACAGCAAGATCCCATAAACCAAACACACTGTTTTTGTGGGGGAGAAATCGGCCAGAATTCCCTTGCTCATGTTCAAATCAGGGGATCATTTACAATCATCCAGGAGCGCCCATTGGCCATTGATTTAGATAATCCAGCACCTCAGGCAGTTCAGCACTCTCTCCGCACTGTTGGAGTCTCAGATTTGATCACTTTTGTTGTGGAGTGAGGTTTGAAGCCACAACAAACCCACAGTCAACAAGTGCACTGTAAATGGAACAGATCGGTTCACTGTCAACAAAATGCATCAAGCAGAGGAAATCTGTGCGGACTGTTGTAGGATTCTGATTGCAGGTTTTTATTTGCATGAACAAAAATGTCAGGACCGGATGAGATTCGGTTCTTTGATTGGGTTGCCAATTCTAGTCGGATATATTCCTGGAGATCGCATCATATGACCACCCCATACTGTCAAACACTTTTAATTTCAAATATTCATGATATTTTTATAAGTAATCAATAAAAATGTCCAATTTATTTTGCGTATTTCCCTACAATAGGGGGTCCAGGAGATCAATCCTTAATTGCAGGAAGCTCCAGAACAATCATGGAGGATTGGCAACTCTATCCATTAGCCAGTCACATGTATTCACATCGCTTTAACTCAGACATTCTGGACACACGATCACACCCACAGTTACCTCAATACCCCGGAGAGGCAAACAAAAAACAGGGAAAGGCCAATTAGTGAAGAAAAGAAACGTGGAGAATCTTCCTCCACCAAATCAAAGACAGTCAGCTGGGATTTGATAATGAAAAATGTGTCCAGCTAATGTGGGTTAGTTTGGAGGAGCAAACAGGAAGCGTCACTGAGGACAGCACATTCAGTGGAATTTACACGGATTTTCACAGGGTTTTCGAGAAGGTGCCATGCAACAGACTAATGACAAAAGTAAAAGCTCTTGGAATCCAAGGAAAGGGGCTAAGCTGGATTGAAAATTGGCTCAGGGTTGATTATGTTCAATGTGTATTTTTGTGCTGGGAAAGGAGTTCTTGGTGGAATTCCACAGGACTCAGTACTTATCCCTTGTTCTTTATGGTAAATATGAATAATCTGAACTGGAATGTCGAGGGTATGATAGAGAAATCTGCAGGAATCTCAAAAATTGGTGGTGTGGTTGGTAATGAAGGAAGTTGTAGACGGCAGGAAAATAGCAATGCAATAGTCAGGTGGGTGGAACAATGAGAAATAGGGTCCAGTCTGGAGTTAATGGATTTGGAAAAACGAACAAGTCAAAAGAATAGACAATAAATGGTGGAATAGTGAAAAGTTTCGAGGAAGCGAGGGAGTGTACACAGACCCCTGAAGGGAACTGGAGAAGGTGCTCAGGTTAGTATATAGGATTCTGACTTGGCTTCATGTCACACTATCTGTAACCCCCATGATTTGCCTGGGTTAGCAAAAAACCTCACTTACTGTGCTGTCTGGAGACAATACACATCTCTCTAACCTGTGCTCAGTGTTCCTTCCACCCACATTGTTAGCCACTTTAAGACTTGAATAGCAGGTTAGGTGTAAGGATTCGCATTCTAATCAGCAATCTGTAAACTGTCTGTGCTGATATGTGTGCTTTTGGAGACCAGAACACCTCATTCGCCTGACGAAGGCACAAACGCCGAAAGCTAGCAAGTTTACTATCAAATAAATCGATTGGATTTAAAATTGGTGTTGTCAGACCTCTTACTGAGCTTACCCTAGTCTAACGCCGGCATCTCTACATCATGAGTCAAAGAAGACAGAGGGTAGCAGTGGAAAGTTGTGTTTCTGAATGGAAGGCTGTGACAAGTGGTGTTCCTCAGGGATCAGTGCTGGGACCTTTGCTGTTTGTAATATATATAAATGATTTCATGGAAAAACTAACCGGATTGATTAGTAAATTTGCAGAGAGTGCAAAGGTTGGTGGATTTACGGATAGCGATGAGGACTATCAGAGGATACAGCAGGATATAGATCAATTGGAGACTTGGGCAGAGAGAATGGCAGATGGAATTTAATCCGGACAAATGTCAGGTAATGCATTTTGGAAGGTCTAATACAGATCAGAAATATACAGCAAATGGCAGAACTCTTAAGAGCATTGATAGGCAGAGGGATCTGGGTGTACAGGCGTACAGGTCACTAAAAGTGACAGTGCAGTTGGAGAAGGTAGTCAAGAAGGCGTATGGCTTGCTTGCCTTCATTGGCCAAGGCATTAAGTTTAAACATTTGCAGCTTTATAGAACCTTAGTTAGGTCACACTTGGAATATAGTGCTCAATTCTGGTTGCCACACTATCAGAAGGATGTGGAGGCTTTGGAGAGAGTACAGAAAAGATTTACCAGGATGTTGCCTTGTATGGAGGGCATTAGCTATGAGGAGAGGTTGGAGAAACTTAGTTTGTTCTCACTGGAATGACAGAGGCTGAGAGGAGACCTCATAGAACATAGATCATAGAACATTACAGCGCAGAACAGGCCCTTCGGCCCTCGATGTTGCGCTGACCAATTAAGAAAAAGCAATGACCCTCTAACCTAAACCATTCCCTTTTCATCCATAAACGTATCTACTGACCTCTTAAACGCCCCCAAACTTGGCGCATCTACAACTGCAGCAGGCAAGGCATTCCATACTCTTACCACCCTCTGGGTAAAGAACCTACCTCTGACATCCGTCCTATAACTACCACCCCTTAATTTAAAGCTATGTCCCCTCGTGCTAGCTTTCTCCATCCTAGGAAAAAGGCTATCACTGTCCACCCTATCTAAACTTCTAATCATCTTATATGTTTCAATAAGGTCTCCTCTTAGCCGCTTTCTTTCTAACGAAAACAACCTCAAATCCCTCAGAAGGGGTGACCTGATAAGCCAGACTTGGAATTCTGTGTGCAATTCTGATCATCCTATTATAGAAAGGATATTATTAAACTGGAAAGAGTGCAAAGAGGATTTACTAGGATGCTACTGGGACTTGATGGTTTGAGTTATGAGGAGAGGCTGAATAGACAGGGACTTTTTTCTCTGGAGCTTAGGAGGCTGAGGAGTGACCTTATTGACATCTATAAAATAATGAGGAGTATAGACAAGGTAGACTGTCAATATCTTTTCCCAAAGGTAGGGGAGTCTAAAGCTAGAGGCCATAGATTTAAGGTGAGAGAAGAGAGATACAGAAGTGTCCAGAGGGGTAATTTTTTTCATACAGAGTGGTGAGTGTCTGGAACAAGCTGCCAGAGGTAGTAGGAGAGGTGGGTACAATTTTATCTTTTAAAAACCATTTACATACTTGCATAGGTAAGATGGGTATAGAGGTATATGAGACAAATGCAGGCAATTGGGATTAGCTTAGGGTTTTAAAAAAAGGGGTGGAATAAACAAGTTGGGTTGAAGGGCCTGTTTCCATGCTGTAAATCTCTATAACTCTAAGCCTACAAGATTATGTGGGGCATGGACAGAGTGGATAATCAGAAACTTTTTCCTGGGTGGAAGAGTTAATTACTAGGGAACACAGGTTTAAGGGGCAAGGTTTAAAGGAGATGTGTGAGACAAGTTTTTTTACACAGAGGGTGGTGGGTGCCTGGAACTCGCTGCCAGGGGAGGGAGTGGAAGCAGATACAATAGTGAATTTTAAGGATTTCTTGACAAATACATGAATAGGATGAGAATAGAGGGATACGGTCTCCAGAAGGGTAGGGGGTTTTAGTTCAGTCAGGCAGCCTGGTCGGTGCAGGCTTGGAGGGGCCAAAGGGCCTGTTCCTGTGCTGTAATTTTCTTTGATCTTTGTATCACACACTCACGCACACCCACAAAAACACACACAGAGGACACAAATTGCTCAAGTTAGACAAGCATCGAAATACAAATGAAATGAAACGTATCTTTGCACTGATCAGCCCAAAGCAAGGCAGCACACTCCAAAAATTAAAACAGCACTTGAGTTTTATTGAAGAAGTTAGTTTCCACAGACCTCGTTTAGACTTGCGGGATCTGCGGGTGACAGAGCGTGTGCTTTCTTTATCACGCTCACAGCTCACTGCAGGAAAGGGATGCGTAAAATAAAAAAAGAGAAGAGAAAACGTGAAGCAACCAGAAGCTTTGTGAGGACACCCTGACTGGGTGCAGAACAATGTGATAATAAACTGTTAGAATCAACGAGGAAAGTAGCTGAGAATCAGAGCTGGGTGTTACTGACTAGACTGGGATGAGTAACTGTGAATGCACCTTACCAAGGCTCAGGATTACAGTGACGCTGGGATGTAGGTACTGATTCTGTGCTGGTGAAAGCTGGTTTCTGAGATTGCTGCCGCAGTGAGTGGTCAGGCTGACTGAAATGTTGAAACCCCAAAAAGCAAACTGGAATCACTACATTTAAATAGAAAATTACTAAATAAGCTAATTATGAGGCAGGCTAATTTTGTTAATCTTATTATTCAGCCTATTCTCATATCTCCTCTCACTGCTGTGGGAAATCTATTCCTTTGGAGCCAGGCTCTGAAATTTGCTGTCTTAACAGAACTTCCCTTTGACAAGCTGCTGTTCTCTGCTGGTGTTTGTACACTGGTGTTTTATTGCGGTCCTGCATCATTTGCTGTGCGTTTCATTAAGATGCATTAAATTGAAAGCTGAATGAGGTAAGCCGTTCTTAATGCAGTAACAATCAGAGACAGGAAGTCTCCTCCAGTGCATATATACAGTCGTGTCTAAAGCAAATCTGCTGCAGAGCTTCTAAAGACTGCAAATGAAGGCATACCAAGCACAATCAGTGAAGCGTCTCTTAATGCTACAAGGACTAATACCAATTTTCTCCACTGGGGTGTTGAGAGGCAGGTAACCCTGCTTCATCAGCTGATCCATCATTTCTTCATCATCTGTCTGGATTTCAGAGATCATATTGCAAGGAATCAGACCCACTCTCCCATTCGCCTCCCCGTGATAGAATCCGTCTGCATCCTTCGTCCCGTGGACCTGAAAAATATTTGTTTTCAAAAAAAGCCAAACATTATTGCCATCCAGTCTTCCAACCACACACGAGATGGGACAGTAGAACCATACAGTGCAGAAAGAGGCCATTCGACCCATCGATGGTCTGCCATCCCCTAGTGGCATCTGGAGGTAACACAAAGTGAAGGTTTCAGTAGCAGTGGGGTCGGGGGTGAGAGACATTGGAAATGGAAGGACTCTCAGCTGTGTCTATGTTACAGAGAGAATGGGGGTCGGGGGGAGATCACACTTACATAGAATATCATTGGTGTCATTTCAGGGCTACAGGATGAAGGATCTGATTGGTGTGGTGGTTTAAACATGGAAGATGGACTTGGATTTTGGTGATGATAACATGTCAAAGGTCTGCGTTATAGATGATGGTTATAAATTAGCTCCCCCAAAAAAACTAATATAACAAATTCACATAAAACATTTTTTTAAGGTTTCTAATTTTTTTTAAAGATTTTATTTTTGCTGAAACACTAGGGGGAGCACATTCTGCACATGCTCAGTTCCAGTGACAATATCAACTGCTTGCATTAAATTAAACAAGTTGACTTGACAGAGACTAACAATAAAGTTTAAGTTACCTGATCTTAAGTCTGTTCAGTCAAGTACAAGTTCTTGTATTTAGTCTATGCATTCTATTAACTGTTCCTTTTGTGAGGTTATCCACTTTGGTAGCAATGATAGGAAGGTAGATTATTATTTGAATGGGTGTAAATTGAGAGCAGATTCTCAATAAGACCTTGTGCACCAGTTGCTGAAAATAAGTGCGCAGGTACAGCAGGTAGTAAAGAGGGTAAATGGTATGTTGGGCTCCATAGCGAGAGGATTTGAGTTTAAGGACAGAGATGTTTTGCTGCAATTGTACAGGGTGTTGGTGAGGCCACACCTGGAGTATTGTGTACAGTTTTGGTCTCCTTATCTGAGGAAGGATGTCCTTGCTATAGAGGGAGCACAGCGAAGGTTTACCAGGCTGATTCCTGGGATGGCAGGTCTGTCATTTGAGGGGAGACTAAGTCGATTAGGATTATATTCACTGGAGTTTAGAAGAGTGAGAGGGGATCTGATAGAAACGTATAAAATTCTAACAGGGTTAGACAGGGTAGATTCAGAAAGAATGTTCCCAATGGTGGGGGGAGTCCAGAACTGGGGGTTGTAGGATAAGGGGTAAACCTTATAGAACTGAAGTGAGGAGAAATTTCTTCACCCAGAGGGTGGGGAATGTGTGGAATTCACTCCCACAGAAAGTAGTTGAGATTGAAATATTATGTGATTTCGAGGAGAAATTAGATATAACTTTTGGAGCTAAAGGATCAAGGGATATGAGGTGGGGAAAGGGGGGATGGTATTGAATTTGATGATCAGACATGATCAAGATAAATAGCAGAGCAGGCTCAAAGGGCCGAATGGCTTCCTCCTACTTGTTTCTATGTTTCTGTGAAACTTGTATCTGATGATTCAGTAAGCGATGAAGATATATGATCAGGAAATTAAAATTCCCGATATCCAATCAACTTGGTGGAAAAGTGATTGTAATATTTAGTTTATGTATAGTTTTGGAAAAAAAAAATCAATGAAAGGTAATTTGAAAACTTTTAAGAAAAAAAACTTTACTCAATGTAGGACTTGAACCATTTGTCCAATTAGTTACCAACTGAACTAACCAACTGCATTTGTGATTCTTCCATAAAGGCAGATCCTAAATGGAAATATTTTACACTTACATTACCCATGTGATGTAATTTGTGGGAAGTAGATGGAGACCAAAACAAACTCATCGGTGCCCCCAAAACTCTGAACTCCTGCTGCTAACCCGATAGGTAACACAAGCTGTGCTCACAACAATAGTTTCAATATAGAACATAGAACATACAACATTACAGCACAGAACAGGCCCTTCGGCCTTCGATGTTGCGCCGACCAATATAAAAAGCAATGCCCCTCCAAACTAAACCATTCCCTTCTCTTCCATATACTTATCAACTAACTTCTTAAACGCCACCAAACTTGGCGCATCTACAACTGCTGCAGGCAGGACATTCCACTCCCGAACCACCCTTTGGGTAAAGAACCTGCCTCTGATATCCGTCCTATAACCCAGGAGTCTGTCCATAACTCTCCCTGTTAGCCCCCAGTCAATTAGTTGGTGATTATTGAATTGTACTGTCAACCAGATTTACTATACAAAGTATCACACAGGGATCACTCGTTTAAAAAATTATAAGAACATTAGAAATAGGAACAGGAGTGACCAGTCCATCGAGCCTGCTCCACCATTCAATATTCTCAAGGCTAACCTTGGTTCCAACTCCATTTCTCACCCACTCCTCATATCCCTGGATTCCCGAGAGACCAAAACCCACTGAGTTTACGTTTCCCATTTTAGCATTCACAACACAGCTGTAATAGAGTTATTAAACCGTTACAAAGAAGAAAGATCATTGGCCAGAAATGTTAGCTCTGCTTCTCTGTCCACAGATTGGCTGAACAATCTCAGCATTTCCTGATTTTATTTCAGATTTCCAGCATCTGCAGTACTTTGCTCCCTCCTTACCTTGATTATTTGTCCCTCCTTGAACGGAAGTTCTTCCTCTGCGGCATCAGGATTGGGTGACATCGATAAAGGATCGTAGTCGAAAAGAGCCACAAACACTCTAGGCGGGAGATCCTCGCTGCCCACATCAGCTTCTGATTCTGGAGACAGACGTCCACGGCCACTATATCTGCCTGAAACATCCAGACAATTCACTCAGTTATCCACTCACCGAACACAAACACAGAGCCACTCAAAACGGAATCTCGTCTCCTCCAATTCTGGCAGTTGTTGTACCTGAGAACACATCTGTACGATCTGCTGCTCTCTCTCTAACAGGGCATCCCTCAGCAAGTCACCAACAATCAGTATAGAACGCGTTGCAATGTCAGAAAATGTGGCAGCCTATTTGTGCACAGCAAGATCCCACAAACGTCGCGGTGATACCAACCAATAACACCTGATTTAATGAGGTTGGCTGAGGGATAAATACTGCTGACAGGAATCTGGATATCAATATCACACTCACCTTCACCACACCCACCCAGAGGGACAGGAAGGGTCTCAGTTTGAACTCTCAAATGAAAGATGGCACTCAACACTCCCTATCCTCTGACAGTGCAGCGCTCCCTCAGCACTGACCCGCTGACAGTGCAGCACTCCCTCAGCACTGACCCTCTGACAGTGCGGCACTCCCTCAGCACTGACCCTCTAACAGTGCGGCACTCCCTCAGCACTGACCCTCTGACAGTGCGGCACTCCCTCAGCACTGACCCTCTGACAGTGCGGCACTCCCTCAGCACTGACCCTCTGACAGTGCGGCACTCCCTCAGCACTGACCCTCTGACAGTGCGGCACTCCCTCAGTACTGACCCTCTGACAGTGCAGCACTCCCTCAGCACTGACCCTCTGACAGTGCGGCACTCCCTCAGCACTGACCCTCTGACAGTGCGGCACTCCCTCAGCACTGACCCTCTGACAGTGCGGCACTCCCTCAGCACTGACCCTCTGACAGTGCGGCACTCCCTCAGTACTGACCCTCTGACAGTGCGGCACTCCCTCAGCACTGACCCTCTGACAGTGCGGCACTCCCTCAGTACTGACCCTGACAGTGCGGCACTACCTCAGTACTGACCCTCTGACAGTGTGGCACTCCCTCAGTACTGACCCTCTGACAGTGCGGCACTCCCTCAGCACTGACCCTCTGACAGTGCGGCACTCCCTCAGCACTGACCTCTGACAGTGCGGCACTCCCTCAGCACTGACCCTCTGACAGTGCGGCACTCCCTCAGCACTGACCCTCTGACAGTGCGGCACTCCCTCAGCACTGACCCTCTGACAGTGCGGCACTCCCTCAGCACTGACCCTCTGACAGTGCGGCACTCCCTCAGTACTGACCCTCTGACAGTGCGGCACTCCCTCAGCACTGACCCTCTGACAGTGCGGCACTCCCTCAGCACTGACCCTCTGACAGTGCGGCACTCCCTCAGCACTGACCCTCTGACAGTGCGGCACTCCCTCAGCACTGACCCTCTGACAGTGCGGCACTCCCTCAGCACTGACCCTCTGACAGTGCGGCACTCCCTCAGCACTGACCCTCTGACAGTGCGGCACTCCCTCAGTACTGACCCTCTGACAGTGCGGCACTCCCTCAGTACTGACCCTCTGACAGTGCGGACACCCTCAGTACTGACCCTCTGACAGTGCGGCACTCCCTCAGTACTGACCCTCTGACAGTGCGGCACACCCCTCAGCACTGACCCTCTGACAGTGCGGCACCCCTCAGTACTGACCCTCTGACAGTGCGGCACTCCCTCAGAATGACCCTCTGACAGTGCGGCACTCCCTCAGCACTGACCCTCTGACAGTGCGGCACTCCCTCAGTACTGACCCTCTCATGTGGCACTCCCTCAGCACTGACCCTCTGACAGTGCGGCACTCCCTCAGTACTGACCCTCTGACAGTGCGGCACTCCCTCAGCACTGACCCTCTGACAGTGTGGCACTCCCTCAGTACTGACCCTCTGACAGTGCGGCACTCCCTCAGTACTGACCCTCTGACAGTGCGGCACTCCCTCAGTACTGACCCTCTGACAGTGCGGCACTCCCTCAGTACTGACCCTCTCAGTGCGGCACTCCCTCAGCACTGACCCTCTGACAGTGCGGCACTCCCTCAGCACTGACCCTCTGACAGTGCGGCACTCCCTCAGCACTGACCCTCTGACAGTGCGGCACTCCCTCAGCACTGACCCTCTGACAGTGCGGCACTCCCTCAGTACTGACCCTCTGACAGTGCGGCACTCCCTCAGCACTGACCCTCTGACAGTGCGGCACTCCCTCAGACTGACCCTCTGACAGTGCGGCACTCCCTCAGCAACGACCCTCTGACAGTGCAGCACTCCCTCAGCACTGACCCTCTGACAGTGCGGCACTCCCTCAGCACTGACCCTCTGAAAGTGCGGCACTCCCCAGCACTGACCCTCTGACAGTGAGCCATTCCCTCAGCAATGACCCTCTGACAGTGCGGCACTCCCTCAGCACTGACCCTCTGACAGTGCGGCACTCCCTCAGCACTGACCCTCTGACAGTGCGGCACTCCCTCAGCACTGACCCTCTGACAGTGCGGCACTCCCTCAGCACTGACCCTCTGACAGTGCGGCACTCCCTCAGTACTGACCCTCTGACAGTGCAGCACTCCCTCAGTACTGACCCTCTGACAGTGCAGCACTCCCTCAGCACTGACCCTCTGACAGTGCGGCACTCCCTCAGCACTGACCCTCTGACAGTGCGGCACTCCCTCAGCACTGACCCTCTGACAGTGCGGCACTCCCTCAGCACTGACCCTCTGACAGTGCGGCACTCCCTCAGCACTGACCCTCTGACAGTGCGGCACTCCCTCAGCACTGACCCTCTGACAGTGCGCACTCCCTCAGCACTGACCCTCTGACAGTGCGGCACTCCCTCAGCACTGACCCTCTGAAGTGCGGCACTCCCTCAGCACTGACCCTCTGACAGGCGGCACTCCCTCAGCACGACCCTCTGACAGTGCGGCACTCCCTCAGCACTGACCCTCTGACAGTGAGGCACCCCTCAGTACTGACCCTCTGCACAGTGCGGCACTCCCTCAGCACTGACCCTCTGACAGTGCGCACTCACTCAGCACTGACCCTCTGACAGTGCGGCACTCCCTCAGCACTGACCCTCTGACAGTGCGGACCCCCCCCTTATTTTTTTTCTGAAAGAGT
>JAGIQG010000020.1:49571023-49634596 GCA_024679065.1 Sphyrna mokarran | reverse complement strand
ATAAGGTGCCTCACAAAGACCGACGCCCGGTCCCGTGTCCCAACGCGACACGCATATAGACCACACTCTCACCTTGCCGCCCGTCCTCAACTCAATATCCTGACAGTGTTGCCTCCCCTCAGCACTGATCCTCTACAGTGCGGACTCCTCAGCACTGATCCTCTGACAGCGGCACTCCCTCAGTACTGCCCCTTGACAGTTGGGGCGTTGCCCTCCACTCCGCACTGACCCTCTGGACAGTGCGGTGGCACTACAATCCTCCGCACTGACCCTCTGACAGTGCGGCACTCCTCAGCAGTGACCCTCTGACAGTAGGCGGCACTCCCTCCAGCACTGACCCTCTGACCAGTGCGGCCACTCCCACTCAGCACTGACCCTCTGACAGTGCGGCACTTCCCTCAGCAACTGACCCTCTGACAGTGCAGCACTCCCTCAGCACTGACACTCTGACAGTGCAGCACTCCCTCAGCACTGACCCTCTGTCAGTGCAGCACTCCCTCAGCACTGACCCTCTGACAGTGCGGCACTCCCTCAGCACTGAACCCTCTGACAGTGCGGCACTCCCTCAGCACTGACCCTCTGACAGTGCGGCACTCCCTCAGCACTGACCCTCTGACATTGTGGAACTCCCTCAGCACTGACTCTCTGACAGTTCGGAACTCCCTCAGCACTGACCCTCTGACAGTGCGGCACTCCCTCAGCACTGACCCTCTGACAGTGCGGCACTCCCTCAGCACTGACCCTCTCATTGTGGAAATCCCGCTCCTTTGGCAGTTGTTTGAGCTTGGCTTCGCCCAGGGTGTTTTCACTCTGAATTGAGTGTCTTTGTCAGGGGGTTGGAGGTTACGCGTCTCACTGAGGAAATTATCATCTTTTATGTATTTTTTTGAAGAGTCTCATCCTGTTTGGAATGGAGCAGCAGGAGAAAGCAGCTGGAAACCTCTTCCATCTCTCACACAATCCCTAACACTGTTAGTGTGAAAACAGGAATTTGGATGATTGTTGAGATACCATACAGACTGTCCTAAAGTCTAATTTAAATGTCAATGTCTCATTCTGCTTCATGAGTGTTTAACTGGTCTGTCTGTGTAATTAATCAGGATATTCAGTGATCTGACTGATCTCACGGCCTGTTGTGAGAGTTTGCTAAACGCAAATTGACTGTCACACTTCCTGCATATTGACTTGTTTTGATAAAAAGTCATCATTCCAAAACATTCGCTGGAATTTTATCGCCCGGCCCAGCACGGGGATCGGAGCAGGTGAGGGCTGGACAATGGCAAAGTCCATTGACCTCGCACAGGATTTTCCAATCTCCAGGCAAATGAGGCCATAAATTCCCACCCATTATCTCTGTTTCTCTCTCCACAGCAGCTGTCAGACCTGATCAGTATTTCATAAGAACTAGGAACAGGAGGAGGCCATTCAGCCCCTCGGGCTTGCTCCACCACTCAATCCCATCATGGCTGATCTCATCTTGGCCTCAACTCCATTTTCCTGCCTGTTCTCCATAATCCCTCTTTAGCCATTGCTAATTAAAAATCTGTCTCCTCCTTAAATTTATTCAATGTCCCAGCATCCACCACAGTCTGAGGGGGAGAATTCCATAGATTCCCTTGGTCATCCCTGTTTTAAATCCACTCTCCTTATTGTAAAACTTCTATCTCTTGGTCTTGCTTTTCCAACGATTTTTGTGTTTATTTCAGATTGCTGGCACCTGCAGTATTTTGTTTTTACAGTTCAAGAGTATTTCATTGGCTCTGAGAGGCTGCTTCAAATTTTAAAATTCTCACTTTTTAACTGCTTGGTGTTTTTTTTAGAAGAGTCCAGGATTTGTTTTAAGAGCCTGCTGTAATGGTGCAGATAAAGTGGTGAGGATTGGGAGATTGTGGGGTGGAAACTTTCTCCTACAGCCTTCTGCTAGTTTTGTTCATCACTGGTTATTATCTGTGAGAAAGGACTCTGTTGTGATGGAGAATGAAGGGGAGCTGGTTGCTAATTACCGTAGCGGTTCTCAGACATCGTGCTGTGTTGGCGTGGCCATTTCCTCCGCCCAGCGATGTTACGATAATAAACATCCTCTCTCGATGGAGAAATATTACCTTCACTTCCTGAGCGGGAGCGGCCTCCTTCACTGTTACTGTCTACTGTGATTTCTACACGGGGATAGAACAGGAGATGTTACAAAGATAAGGCAAACTGTATTAAAACACAGCCTTTATTCTCATCCCCAGTAACTCATTCCGCTGTTACTATCCAGTGATTTCACCTGCATCGCCATCACTGCCTTTAAAATTCTTCAAGGTTTGTATCTTGTTTCATTCCTGAGAAGTTTCAGCCTTTTTCAGTGTAGAGTACAAACTGAGACAGATCAGTAACCCCCAAACAGTGAAGGACAGTTACATAAATTTACTGAATTTATCTCCACAGAAAATAACTTTCCAATCACATGGGAAGGTTCTCCTCCCCACCTGTACTTATTTGAAGAGGGATAATAACTAATTTTTTGCCACAGAAAGTAACAGATAACTGCAAAAGAACCAAAGAGAAGTTCCTTTTACACATCAGGCAGAGGAACAAGAGGAATCCATTCAACAGAACTCACTCCATTCACCCAACCCACATCTTTTAATTTTTTTCTTTATTCTTTCATGGGATGTGACCACAGCCAGTATCTGGGTTATTTAGGGTAAATTCAGAAAGAATGTTTCCAATGGTGGGAAGTTCGGAACTAGGAGGAGTCATAATTTGAGGATAAGGGGTAAACCTTTTGGAACTGAGGTAAGGAGAAATTTCTTCCCGCAGAGGGTGGGGAATGTGTGGAATTCACTCCCACAGAAAGTGGCTGAAACCAAAACATTTGATTTTGAGAAGAAATTCAATATCGCTCTTGGGGCCAAAGGGATCGAGGAATATGGGGGAAAGGGGGGGGAAATCAGGATATTGAATTCAATGAAAGCCATGATCAAAACGAATGGCAAAGAATTCTTGAAGGGCCTACTCCTGCTTTAAGTTTCTATCTGCTTCCCCAGTGGACTTTTTTCAGAGGGCAGTTCAGAATCAGCATATTGTTGTGGCTTTGGAATCGCGTGTAGGCCAGACCAGGTAAGCATGGCTGATTTCCTTCCCTAAAGGAACCAGATGGGCTTTTACAACAATCGATCACAGCCCTCATTAGTGAGACCAGTTTTATATTCTATATTTCAGTATCTGTGCCAAGATTTGAACCCAGGTCTCCAGGACATTAGGACATTAGACTCTGGATTACTGGGCTGACATTATCACTGTGCCACTATCTCACTATGCCTTTGGCTAATCTCAATGGCTGTTTGTAAAAGAGTGTTCCAAATATGTACGCCTTTTGAGTGAAAAATCTTTCCAAATTCCTCTCTTGAAAGATTTAAATCTAATTTTTTGACTCTGCACCATAGTCCTAAACTCATCAACCAGTGGAAATCATTTCTATCAACCCATTAATAACTACATAAACATAAAACATAGAACATTATAGAGCAGAACGGGCCCTTAAGCCCTCGATGTTGCGCCGACCAATGTAACCAGTTTTATGACCCTCTATCCTAAACTATTCCAATGCTATCCACTGCCCATTTGAACACCCTTAAACTTGTCGAGTCCACAACTGCTGCAGACAGGGCATTCCACACCCTTACTACCCTTTGTGTAAAGAACCCACCTCTAGCATCTGTCCTATAACTACCACCCCTTAATTTAAAGCTATGTCCCCTCGTGCTATCCATCTCCATTTGAAGAAAAAGGCTCTCACTATCCACCCTATCTAACCCTCTGATCATCTTATATGTCTCAATTAAATCACTTCTTAGCCTTCTTCTCTCTAATGAAAATAACTTCAAGTCCCTTAGCCTTTCCTCATAAGACCTACCCATCATACCAGGCAACATCCTGGTAAACCTCCTCTGCACTCTTTCCAATGCCTCCACATCTTTCTTATAATGTGGCAACCAAAACTGTACACAACACTCCAAGTGCGGCCGCATCAGAGTTTTGTACAGTTACAACATGACATCTCAGCTCCAAAATTCAATCCCTCTATCAATAAAAGCTAACACACTATACGCCTTCTTAACAACTTTATCAACTTGAGTACCAACTTTCAGGGATCTATGCACCTGTACACTGAGATCTCTCTGCTCATCTACACTACTAAGAGTCCTACCATTAGCCCTATATTCTGCACACATATTACTCTTAACAAAGTGAATCATCTCACACTTTTCCACATTAAACTCCATTTGCCACTTCTCAGCCCATCTCTGCAGCTTATCTATGTCTCTCTGCAAACTGTAATGGAACTGGAAATGTTGACCATTTCCCTGTTCTTCTGAATTCCAGAGAATCCACCACAACTCTGATTTTTAAGGGCCACTTGAGGCCCTTAAGATTGTGCCTGAGGCCAATGGGGAATGCTGTTCTGGGAACCTCGCCTGCTCCTGTTTCAGAGCAGCCGTGCCAGTAAAATAAGGACTCGCATTTGTGTATTTCTCCTCTGAATTTAACCCTTAGGGTCTAAGATCATTGTGGAAAATCTACACTGCACACGCTGGAAGGCAGTGTATCCCAATGCAGAGCTGCTGATAGTGAGTCCAGGGCTGAATGTGACTGATACCCCCTTGTGTTCTAACCCTCCAGATAAAAAGACCAACACTGCACTCAACTCTTTGATGTTTATCACTTCCTCTTCTGGACATTTATGATTTGTGTACCTGGATCCCACAAGCCTCTTTCACCCTCTGCTGTCTCCAGCTTTTTATTAGATTAAGGTCCATTTGCCAGTTTCTCTATTTGCCTAATCTATCAGTCCCTCTTTGTAATCTTATTCCTCCATCGACACTGCTTAAAATGTCACTTCTGTGTCATCAACAAATTTGACATGTGGATTTCTATCCCATCAACTAAAGTCATGAGTTCACAGTCAGCTGATGTGATCTGGAAGCTGCTGCCTGAAAGGGCGGTGGAAGCAGATTGAGTAGGAACTTTTAAAAGGGAAATTAGAAGTGGAAAAGTTGCAGGGATTATGGGGACAGAGCAGGGAAATGGGACTAATTGGATAGATCTTCCAAAGAGCCGCTATAGGTACGATGGGCTGAATGGTCTCCTCAGATGCTCTCTGATTCGTTGCAGAGAGGAGTCTTCCCTCCCACTTCCTGCTATCACTATTTAGGGGTTTAACTCACCAATCGATGGCACGGTCATGGGTCTCCCTCTCTGCACAGAGCTACCGTGCGATACCCTTCGGCTCACATGATCCATTCTGTCCGACATACGCCCGGCTCCCGATGGATTCCCTAAAATCTGGAGAGAGAAATCCAGATGGCGGGAGGTGAATTGTGACGTTGGGAACTTGTTAGATTATCATTTTATTGCAAAGAAACTAAAGGAAACAGACACAGACGGGTCTACTGGGGTAAATTCTAATCTACAGAAAAGCAACTGGTCAAATGAACAGTGGCAGCAATGGGTACAAACAGACCCTGTGAAAATTCAGGCTCATTGCAAGCAGATGAAAAGATTCACAATGATGTTTTCGAGCACTGAGTGCTGATCAAGCCAAACAGAGCAGAAATAAATCATGAAATGGACCGAGAAATGAAAATAAATAAGCAGAGATAAGAAAAATAGGAATAATTAATAAGACTGATTGGCAGGCAGATGGCAGAGAGGGGGATGTTTATTCCACACACCAGTAATCTTTCCTTGTCCCTGTGGACACATATTGTAATTGCATTTGGCACACTAGAGTTACTTGTTTTTAATTTAGTTGTCCAGGCAACCTGCTTCTCTTCTGTGGAGAGAAAGTCCCTTCCATTAGTGTTCTCTGTCACATTCTTCACAGCTCGGTATTTTGGTGTGTCCCTATTTGCAAGATCTGAGACTGATATGGATCTCCTGTCTGAAGCCTCCACATTGAAGAAGTCATCTTCAACGCTAACTTGCCTTTGTAAAGGTCTTTTGCGTGCCCTTGTCTGCAGGGGGGCGCCTCTGCCTGGGCCGCCAGCAGCTCCCGAAACATTGTCCCATCCTGTTGTTGAAAGTCTCAGGTTGACACAGCTCTGTCTGTTACTCAAAGATTGAGCAATCTCTTCCCCACTGGCCTCTCTACTTAGTCTGCTAACCCTATCTTCCCACAAGTAATCATCCAGATTGGAGGCAGCCTTTGGAGATGAGCTCTGCTCCTGAGATTGTCTCTTTGATGTGAAGGGCAGTGATTGCTGTTTGTTGTCTTGCATGTAGGCTTTGCATGTTCTATCACTCTGCAATCTTCTGTCCATTTTTGATTGCTCCTCTACCTTCTGTCTACCAGTTGAGTTTGGGATGTCTTTGACTGTTCTGGATGGCAGTCTTCCTGCAGTTTCTCCACCTTCCTCGGCTAGCTCAGGAATACTGAAAAGCTTTTTACAATGAAGTTTCTGTGATGAAATCTCAAGACTCTCCTTCTGAGCTTCTCCAACACTTTTACTCTGATGGGAGATCTATAAGCAGTTTGTTAAACAAGACAATAGACAGCGTGGTCAAACAGTCAAATGGGGAAAAGAAAATAAAGACAGTATTAGTTTTTCGAGCCAGTGAGGAACGGGAAGCATGCAGTCCATCCCATGTGGGTGATGACATGCTCTGAATGGGACATCTTTAAATATACGATCATGATACAGAGGTTACTTGTAGTATTAAACAGAGAGTTAAAGCTGTGTACAAACACAAGGGGCTTTGCTGTTCTATCACTTACTCAATCAGACAGGCAAACCAATATAATATTAGCGCAAACAAAACTGCAACAAATAAAACTGAGGTGCATCTCTGAACAAGTCTGAACCAACAATGAAAACAAAAGTTATCTGCCCAGTAACCCCATCACTCCACAAGCTTGTCTGTAACATTAGTAACATTCATATCATCGTAAAATGGTCATATCACCAGGATCCAGAGGCCCAGGTTAATGTGCTGGTGACATGGAAGCCCAGTGGAATTTGAATTCAATGCATAGATCTAGAACATAAAACTAGTCTCAGTAACAGTGACCATGAAACCATCATGGATTGGTGTAAAAAAACCCACCTGGTTCACCAATGTCCTTTAGTCCAGTCTGGCCTACATGTGACTCCAAACCCAGAGCAATATGACTGTCTCTGAAATAGGGCAGTTAGGGATGGGCAACAAATAGTGGCCTTGCCCAAGTACCCATTAAACAGAAAAAAACACGGCTATGTAGAATTGGAACATTCAGAAAAGCCATGAACAAATTTTAGATTTCACACACAGGGAACAGCCTTGTTTGATAGATTTGGTTACATTGATCATCCATCCAGAACAAAGATTAAAACACAGATGTGCCTGCAATTTGGAAACTCAGGGTGCTAAGGACAGATTTAATGCTTTACTTCACCCAATGTTGTACTTTATACCGAGGGAATGCATACTGGGGATTGGACAAAATTCATTTCTATTGGGAAAAGTTTCTAACAGCACCACCCTGTTGGAAAATCCACTCCCCTTACAGACGTAACCTCGGCTCACATTTCACTACAGGACGTTATAGGGCAATAAGGAATGAGCAGTGAGTGTGAGGCTAATTAGATACCACAGGGTCAATCAGCTGAATAACAATCTTTCAAGTTCTATGGTTAAATGCTGGACAGGCAGTGTAATAAACTGGGGCTGAGAGAGATAACAAAGAAGAAATTGGTATTAAGAATCAGGGTTGAATAAAATATTGTTTATTGCTAGATTTAGTGATTGGCACGCTGGCACACAGCCTGGTCACTCCCATACGACACAGTGTAAACATCCTCGGACACTTCTACTGCAACACACTCTTACCTCCATTTCTTTCTGTATTATAATGTTCATGATTCTCCGCTAACCGATTCTATCACCCAGGAGTAATCAGGCTGGAGATACTCAGGACAGAATTTTCCAGTCCCGCCTGTTACGGGAATCGTAGCGGGAGAGGGCAGGAATTTCTGGCTTTGGGGTGAGCGTGGCCCTACCCTCTGAGTGAGCAGCTCTGGAGTTTGAGGCAATACAGAGAGCACCTGGTTTGATGAATGTGCCTCTTGCTGAGGTCCCAGATGCCAGTCCGTAACCAATTCAATTTACTCCATGTTATATGAGGAAACAACAGAAGGCATTGGTATGCAGCTGTTGCACTGAAGGCTTCAGAATTAACCAAGCTGTCCCTGTACAGCTACAACATTGGCACTGACCCAACAACGCAGAAAATTGCCCAGCTAAAAACAGGACAAATGCAACCTGGCATTTGCTCAGAAACAACTTACTCACTGATACTCAGTTTGGGTTCCATCAGCGTCATTCAACTACAAATATAATTACAGCTTTGGTTCAAACATGGACAAAACAGATAAATTCCAGAGGTGAGGTCAGAGCGACTGTCCTCGACATCGAGGCAGCACTTGATTAAATGCGGCACCAAGGAACCCCAGTGAAACTGGAGTCAATGGGTATCAGGGGGGAAACTCTCCACTGGTTGAAGTCATACCTGGCACAAAGGAAGATGGTTATGGTGTTTGGAAGTCAATCATCTCAGCTCCAGGACATCACTACAGGAGTTCCTCAGGGTTAGTGTCCGAGGCCTAACCATCTTCAGCTGCTTCATCAGTGATCTTCCCTCCATCATAAGGTCAGAAGTGGGGATGTTCGCCGATGATTGCACAACGTTCAGCACCATTTGCCACTCCTCAGATACTGAAGCAGTTCATGTTCAAATGTAGCAAGACCTGGGCAATATCCAGACTTGGGCTGACAAATGGCAAGTTGGTATCACACAAGTGCCAGGCAGTGACCATCTCCAATAAGAGGAAATCTAACCATCTCCTCTTGACATTCAATAGCATTACCATTGCTGATTCCCCATTAGCAACATTCAGGGGGTTACTATAACTGGACCAGCCATATAAATACTGTGGCTATAAGAACTGGTCAAAAACTAACAATTCTGCAGCCAATAGCTCACCTCCTGATTCCCCAGATCTCAGCACAAATCAGGAGTGTGATGGAATCCTGTCCACTTGTCTCGAATGGCTGCAGCTCCAACAACACTCAGGAACTCAACACCACTTAGGACAAAGCAACCCGCTTAAATGACACCCCATCCATCACGTCAAACATTCACTCTCTCCAACTCTAATGAACAGCGATAACCGTGTGTACCATCTACAAGATACACTGCAGCAGCTCACCAAGGCTCCTTTGACAGTACCTTCCAAACCCACAACTGCTCACATCCAACAGGAACAGGGCAGCAAATGGGAACACCACAATATCCCTTCCTAGTTACTCACCATCCTGATTTGAAAATATATCACTGTTCCTTCATTGTCGCTGGGTCAAAATACTGGAGCTCCCTCCCTAACAGCACTATGGGTGTACCTACAGGGGGTTAAGAAGGCAGCTCAACACGATTAGCACTGGGCCACTCATTCTGACTGTGCCAACACATGCACACCCCAAGAACAGATTTTAAAAAGCTGGATTGTTGAGCCAATTTGGTGTAAAGGGCACCAGTATAAAACAAAAAGGCTCAGGACGAGGCTATTCAGCCCCTCAGGATTACTCTCCCAAACAAAGGGATCATGGCTGATCTTCAATCTCAATTCCATCTTTCTGCACTACCCCATAACCCCATGTTCCATTCACGTCCAAAAATCTATCCATCTCTGTGGTGATTATATGGAATGATGAAGCATCTGCAAGCCGCTCGGGTAGAAAATTCCAAAGATTCACAGCCCTCTGAGTGAAGACATTTCTCCTCATCTCAGTCCAACATGTGTTTACACGCCAAGTCTGCAACTTGCATTTGTAAATCCTTGTGCTGCCTCTCTCTAACACTCTGAGGTCCCAATGAAATGGTAATGAGTCACTCGCAGGGCAGCTTTCTCACTGTTAGTGTATGGACCAGAAACCACAAAGATTTTTAAAAGTTTAAAGTTTATTCATTATTGTCACCAGTAGGCTTACATTAACACTGCAATGAAATTACAGTGAAGATCTCCTAGTCGCCACACTCTGGTGCCTGTTTGGGTACACTGAGGGAGGATTTAGTGTGAACAATGCACCCTAACCAGCACATCTTTGGACTGGGGAGAAAACTGGAATACCCGGAGGAAACCCATGCAGACATGGGGCGAACGTGCAGACTCTGCACGGATAGTAAGACAAGCCGGGAATTGAATCCGTGAGGCAGCAATGTTAACATTGCGCCAGTCTGCCATCCAACTATGAAGCCCAACTAAACCCTGACAGCTTTTCTATTTTGATATTAATGTGAGGGTAAGGTGCGTCACTACACATGTCATTGTATTAACACACTTGGACGCTTTTATCAAAACAAACTTTATTTAACAATCCAGATTAACTATAAAGAATGGATTAGTTTAACTGACCAATTGAAATACTTAAACATGACAAGATACAATTCTTAACTGTTAATCTATCTCCATTAATTTCAATTCAAACAATATTCCTCTTATAGATTTAAATTCCACTTCAAAATCAGTTGGCAACACACAGAAAGCCTGACTGGAAAGAAACATACTTTATCTACAGAATGCAAAGTAAAACCACTATTGTGGTGTCCCTGCCTGGGATTGTTCAGCAGGCCCCGTCCAGGGCCTGCCTTATAAAAGGATCAGCTAATGACTTTATCTGGATAGGCCACTCTGAGCCTCATAGCGAGATCAATCAGTGATTCCTCATGAGGGTTTCCCCCTCCCCATTTACTCAGTCCAGGTGTATCCCTTCACTCCCATAACAATGGGGCCTTCTCCATCTCTTACCCCATGGCCAACTCTCCATTGCTTGTACGGTCTGGTCGGTGGGGTTGGGGGGTCGTGTAACGGACTGGTGAATGCCTCTTCCACAAAGAACATAAAGGGGGCTCGGCCTTGCTGATGACCTCTGTTCCCCCATAGCCTCTTTCTCCACATCTGAGCCAGAATCGCTCAGATGATTGGCTTAAGGTTTTAAAGGTCAGATTTCCCTGAAGATGCCAAAGACTCCACATCCATAGAACTAATTGCCCCTGTGAAGGGTTCTCTTGATGAAATTTATCTATGTGCTTCCTTAAGGTCTTCTCCCTGGTTTGTACCTTGTAAGACACTGGCCTTGTTTTCTCGGTAATTCCCAGGTTTCAGGGAGAGCTGCCAATGAACTTCCTCACGTGGACCGTATCTCCCGGTTTGAAGTCTCGATGGCCTCTTGTCTGGGCTTCTTGTTTTAACTCGATATTGAGGCCAAATTTGGGAATATCAGGTTAAGCCTGGTCTGAAAGTATCGGCTCATCAATAGCTTCCCCGGGGCTGTTCTCATTGTTATATATAGCATAGACCCATCATTAAAAAGAAAACTGTGTGAGCTTTGGTTCTAGAGCCTGTGGTTTGATTCTTTATGCCACTGGAGAATGTCTGGAGCGGTGCTTGACCAGGCTGTTTGTGGGTGGGTGGGAGGGTTTTGTGAGGACCTGCCTTACTCCACTCACACTCACGAAGGTCTGAAACTTCCCGATGATAAACTGTTGTCTGTCACGAGAATCTTGTGTATAGTGTATGTACTGAAAGGTTGCTGGAGTTTCTCTATGGTATTGTAAGACATCTCCAAGCCACTCAGTGCACGGTGATTCATTCTGAACTGCTGTCAAGGAGAATTAAAAACATGGAGTTCAGAAATGGCCCTGCGAAACCTGCATGTTCTCACACCCTGGGTCTCTCCGGCTATTCCCACTGAGGCTGCAGAAGGATCTTCTGCTTTTCCTGGAAAGTTTTGACCAGGTTTCGATATCAGAGTCTCTGACAGGCTGCCAGACACAGCTCCTTGTGAGCATTTCCATCTTAGAAATTTCTGAGTAGCCATTGTGAATTCTTGAAGTATGAATCACTGGCCTGGACAATAAGCCGGCTCCCCACAAGGTGATGCCATCTGCTATTCTCAAATCCTGATACTCAGGGAGATAAGGTTTTAAATCCTCTATAGGATGCCCTTGTGATGTATTTCGCCAATGTAGTGCCTTCTGGGTCCAAGCCTGGATTTATTTGGGTATACTGGCAGAGTATCCATCAAAGCTCACTGTCATGACTTTATCCCTCTGTGGAGGAGAAGGTAGGCTGGTGGATAGGATCAAGGCAGCAGCATTGCCTACCTATCTCCCTGGACGGTATTCTGAGATATGTTCATAGACACCTACCGCAGAGCCCAGCATTGAATCCAAGCTGATGCGATGGAAGGAATACTTGTTTTTATCCTACAGGTGCTTTGGTCCACCTTGTTGTCTAACGAGGGGCATACACGCGATGGGTCGTGAGAGGACTGCTCTTGGACCTTTTGAGAGTATCCTACTGCTTCATATCGTTAGTGTATGCTTGACCTGGACCATCTGATGGGCAACACGACAGCTCAGTGACTATAGCTGTGCTGTGCAGATACATGGATTTGGGCCTGTGTCTGTGGGAGTTTGCGCATTCTCCCCGTGCTTGCGTGGGTTTTCTCCGGGAGCTCCGGTTTCCTCCCACATCCCAAAGATGTACTCTTAGGCTAATTGGCAAAACAAATTCTCCCTAAATTGTCTCAAATTTGGTTCTTAATCCATACATCTATAAACATGGACAGGGATTGCGGGTAGAAATAGGAACATCGAGGTGGCAGCGTAGGCTTGTTGGGCCAAAGGGCCTGTTTCTCGTGTGGTTTTGTTCTTTGTTCTTTGTCTTACTTAAAAAGGCCCAACAGAGGTTAGTGACGATGTTATGATGGTGAAATGCTAACTGTAAACTGATTGGTGGAATTCTTTCACTGCAAACACTATGACCAAACATTCTTTGTCAATGTGGGTGAATTTCTTCTCTACCTTCACCAGGCGTTAACAATTAGACATCCTGTCCCATCATCCCAATGCATGATAATACAACTCCTATCCCATACAGGGAGGTTACAATGAATGTTCTCAGGGGTCTTAGTCGGCTAATATATTGTTTCTCTTGTGGCATTTGCTGCAACTGTTTCTGTTTTTTTTTACAGTATGTGGACAGGTTCACATCTAAGTTCAGTATGAATTTTCCAATAGTAATTGATGAGATTGAGGAAAGATCCAATTCCATTGTGTTCCGTGGAGTCAGAGCCACTTTACACGTTCACCTTCTCTTCAACAGGCTATAATCCAACCTTGTCGACTCTATGTCACCTCGCTGATCAGGAACACATTTTTTCCTTTCTAACCAGACACCAGCAACAAAAAACAGCTGTAAGACATTTTCCAGCCTCTCCAAATGTTCCTCTGCAGTAGTTCCTGAGATTAAACATCATCCAGATAGACTCATTCTGTGCACCTCATGAAGAATGTTCTCCATCATCCTTTGAAAAATGACACAAGCTGAAGACACCCCAAAGGCTGAGCGAGTAAACTCATTCAGTCCTTTGTGAGTATTTATACTTCCTCCAGGTTGTTGTGTGGCTGTTCAACGAAATGGATCATATGGTGTCTATGTTCCAAATAAACTTCCTCCCATTTACAATCGCTCACTCTATCCACATATTCTTCAGTTCTTTTTCCATTCATGCATTTATCAATGTCCCTGAGTTTCTCTATGGTATTGTGAGAGACCACTCCCTGTGGGGCTGAGATCCACATTCTCCCCACTCCCTGTGGGAATGTGATCCACATTCTCCCCACTCCCTGTGGGGCTGAGATCCACATTCTCCCCACTCCCTGTGGGAATGTGATCCACATTCTCCCCACTCCCTGGATAAATACATTTCTCCTGAGTTATTAGTTATTGTCTGACATTAGTGGCCCCTAGTTGTAGGAGCATCTTCTCTACATCATTCGTATCAAACTCTTTCATAATGTTAACCACCTCTATCAGGTAACCCCTCAGCTTTGTATCCTATAGAGAAAGAAGCCCCCACCCCCCTCACACCCCCAGCCTGTTCCATTTTCCCTGATTGTCATCACGTCTAAGTTATGTCTCCAAGCTGGGAAATCCATCCTGCACCTTCTCCAGAACCTCAATATCCTTTTTCTAACAGACTGTTCCAAACTGTTTACAATGCTGCAAAATTTAATCTCAGCAAAGTTCAATCCCTGGAGAAACGAAGGCCGGTGTTTTGTTTGTTTTTTATGGTCTTCTTTACCAGCATCACTACAAAAAACTAGCAAAAAATGTAAAAAAAGGACAGCAAAAGCTTCTATAACTATATAAAAAGGGAAGGGAGTAACTAAAGTGAATGTTGGCCCCATAGAGAATGAGTGTGGGGAGTTAATAGTGGGGGATACAGAAATAGAGGAGTCACTAAATCAGTATTTTGCCTCAGTTTTCAGAGTAGAGGATACGAGTACATCCCAATAATAACAGGTAATGCAGAGGAAATAGACAGGGAGGAGCTTAGAACAATCAATAGGGAAATAATACAGAGAAAACGAATGGGATTGAGGGTAGACAAGTCCCCAGGATGGCCTATATCCTAGAATATTAAAGGAAGTGCAGTGGAGATGGTGGATCCATTGTTTATAATATTCCAAAATTCCTTGGAAGTGGAAAGGTTCCAATGAATTGGAAAAATGCTAATATAACATCCTTATTCAAAAAGAAAGGGAGATGGAAGGTAGGAAGCTATAGACCAGTTAGTTTAAAATCTGTTGCTGGGAAGTTGTTAAAATTCATTATTAAGAAAGCAATATCAGGATATTTGGAAAGTCAAGATGTAGTCCATCAGAGTCAGTATAGTTTTATGAAGGATAAATCTTGTATGACTAATTTGCCAGAGTTTCCACAAAGATATAACAAGTAGATAATGGGGATTCGGTAGATGTGATATATCTGTACTTCAGGGAGGCATTTGATAAGGTGCCAAACATAGAAGCTTAAAAACACAGAAACTAGAAGCAGGAGCAGGCCATTCAGTCCTTCAATCCTGCTGTGCCACACATTTTGATCATGGCTGATCAACAAATTCAATATTGTGCACCGATTTGTGGCACAGAGCTGAGAGTGGCCTTAGCAACCAATGGGGAAGCTGCAAAATGGCCTCCGCTTGAGTCTCCTGGCCCATGCAGGGGGCTGGGAGAATCGAGCTCTATTTCTCTCAGAGGGTAGTGAATCTGTGGAACTCACTGCCCCAGAGTGCGGTAGATGCCTACATTGAGTAAATTTAAGGAGGAGTTTGAGAGATTTTTAATTAATTAACTGGATTGAAGGGTTATGGAGAGGAAGAGGAGGTTATGGGCAGGAAAATGGAGTTGAGGCCAAGACGAGATCAGCCATAACTGTACTGAATGGTGGAGCAGGTTTGAGGGGCTGAATGGCCTCTTCCTGCTCCTAGTTTTCATGAGCTTACGTTCATTTTGTTTATCTATCCCCATATCCCTCCTTTACCACATTCCGAGACTTATTATCCAAGGAGTATGCAATCTCCTCAGTCTTCTTACCTCACAGTCAAATGATAGCCAGTAACATCTAACCTCCAGGGCAGTGTATCTGGGGGTTACCCCAAACGTGTGCTGGGTACCCTGCCCTGGACTGTACAGTAACTTTCCAGAGAGTTCAGACTTCTGGTGGACAACTGTCTTGCCCTGATGTGAACTGCAAACCTCGGATGGTTTGGACAGTCAGAGAGGAACTGTTACTCAGAAAATGTTTGCGTTAAAACCACTTGTAGTTTCTGGGGAACTATTGTACAGACTGACACTGATCCTCTCACAAGACCACCCAGAGGAGCTTCCAACTACTCCTACCTCCTCCCTTCCCATTCTCCAGACCACCCTGACCCTCTATAAGACCCACCTGACTACTCACCACTAGGTACACCACCTAAACCTGTGGTACACCCCCCACACCCCCAAGCTCCCCTCATGGACATTCTGATCCGTAAAGGACCCTGTCCCAACTACACCCACTGACTACAACCCCCACCCGACCAGCTAACCCACCACCCCACACCCCCTCCCTCCTAAATCTTACCAACTTACCTTGCAATCATCTTCCTGGTTTCTCCGTGGTTGGATCTTTAAACTTACCCAATAATGTAAGATGTTAGACGCTGCAATCTTTGACACCAGGTTTCAGGAGTTTGCTGGTTGCACCTCTCGGACCCAGCCTGAGGAATCGGAAAGATTTTCCAGGAAGGAACTGGAAGAGGATTCGCCGGTTCTGCCCAGGTTCAGGCCCAGATTGAAATTCATTTATTTTCTTCCAACACGAGGGAAAACTTGACCAGTCAGAGCCCTAATGCTGCAGCGCTGTTGCAGAATTTCACAGCAGGCCATTCGGGCCCTCTAGCCTGTGCTAGCATTCAGTGAGATTCTGGCTGATTGAAATCCTAACAACTAACAGCTGTGTGAGCTCCTTATCCTGGTATCTCATAGAAACCCAGCCGATCTTCCATCATTAATCATTCTGTGATCCACCATCTGCTGCTTTCTCTGGGAGACGGTCCCACATTCTTACCACTTTTTGTGTGAAGAAATATTTCCTAAATCCTCCTCAATCGACAACTTCTGATTTTAAAGTTCTCTCTCTTTCCTCTCCTCCCCTCCCTCCCCCACCATAAACAAACCTCAACAGCGTCACCAGCGGAAAGAGATTCTCCTGATTCCTCTCACCACCTCAAAAAATAACCTCAATCCAATTCATCCGCTGGGAAATAGGAGCCAGCTTCCTGGAATCTCACCTCCCAATCCACTGGATAACGCTCCGCTCAGCTTCCAATCTCAATCTATTCTTCCGAAGGAGCGAGGCCCACACTGTACACAGAGTGAGTGAGTGGCTGGACTCTCACCAGTGGTGGAGAGGCAAAGAGGGAAGAGGTTTCCCGGCATCATCCCTTCTCTGAGGGGGCATTCTCTAGGAGGTGGGATTGGATGAGGGAGACATTGAGATAAATCTGGCATAAGTATCCAATGAGGATCTTGCTGGGAATTTTCCAGCATGTTCTCAAGCCTCTGCAGGGGTCCAGAAACAGCCCAGTGGCCGAGAGTCCCCCCCACCCCACCCAACACCTCCCCCCCGCCCCAACCCTGGCTGAGCAGACGCCAAACCACCACCCTCCTCCATCCCCTCTACCCGTTCCCAGGCAGCGTCCCAGGCTGCTGGCCATTAGCTGAAGCTCCAGCATCAGCCTATGGTGGGCTCCCCACCATTGGCCCCTCCTTCAACCCGTTCTCCCACCATCCACCCCTCACACCTCCCCTATCACCACCCAAAACTCCCTCAACCACCACCCCCCCCCCCCATCATCACCCAACCTCCACCACCACCTCCCCCACTCCCACCATCATCACTCCCTCCTCCCCCACTCCCACTATTATGTCCCTGACAGACAGAGTATTTCTTGTGTGAAAGGTAGTAACAAAGTTGGAGAGAGGGTCCCTCGATCCTGGGACACTTTCTCTTTCTCTTACCTGAAAAGACTCCTGCTGCTTCTTCCGTGCTGCCTGGCCTCCTATTGGCTCCCCAGCTTCAAGAGCCTCCGCCCACCATCCTTATTTGTACGGTGGTTCCCCCCTCCCCCCCGCCAGCCTCCAGTTGGCCAATGTAAGGGGAAATCACATGGCAGGGAATATCCTGGTCTAACCGGGGCTTTGGAAAACTGAAGGGAAACCTCTTCCCCCCACCTTTATATCCCAGTTAGAAAGATTGTTCTAGAACATAGAACATAGAACATTACAGCGCAGAACAGGCCCTTCGGCCTTCGATGTTGCGCCGACCATTATAAAAAAGCAATGACCCTCCAAACTAAACCATTCCCTTCTCTTCCATAAACTTATCAACTAACCTCTTAAACGCCACCAAACTTGGCGCATCTACAACTGCCGCAGGCAGGGCATTCCACTCCCTAACACCCTCTGGGTAAAGAACCTACCTCTGATATCCGTCCTATAACTATCACCCCTTAATTTAAAGCTGTGTCCCCTCGTGCTAGCTTTCTCCATCCTAGGAAAAAGGCTATCACTGTCCACCCTATCTAAACCTCTAATCATCTTATATGTTTCGATTAGGTCCCCTCTTAGCCGCCTCCTTTCTAACGAAAACAACCTCAAATCCCTCAGCCTCTCTTCATAAGACCTGCCCTCCATACCAGGCAACATCCTGGTAAACCTCCTCTGTACCCTCTCCAATGCCTCCACATCTTTCTTATAATGTGGGGACCAGAACTGCACACAATACTCCAAGTGCGGCCGCACTAGAGTTTTGTACAGTTGCAACATGACGTTGCGGCTCCGAAATTCAATCCCCCTACCAATAAAAGCTAAGACTCCATATGCCTTCTTAACAACCTTTCGACTTGACTGCCTACTTTCAGGGATCTATGCACATATACACCAAGATCCCTCTGTTCATCAACACTATTAAGAATCCTACCATTAGCCCTATACTCTACACATTTATTATTCCTGCCAAAGTGCATTACCTCACACTTTTCCACATTAAACTCCATTTGCCACCTCTCGGCCCAGCTCTGCAACTTGTCCAAGTCTCTCTGCAAACTATAACACCCCTCTTCACTATCTACCACTCCACCGACTTTAGTGTCATCTGCAAATTTACTAATCCATCCTTCAATACCCTCATCCAGATCATTTATAAAAATTACAAACAGCAGGGCCCCAAAACAGACCCCTGAGGTACACCACTTGTCACCGAACTCCATGATGAATATCTCCCATCAACCACCACCCTCTGTCTTCTATCTGCTAGCCAATTCCTAATCCAATTAGCTAAATCACCCTCTATCCCATACATCTGCATTTTCTGCAGAAGTCTTCCATGGGCCACCTTATCGAACGCCTTACTAAAGTCCATATATACCACATCACCGCCTTACCCCCATCCACCTCTTTGGTCACTTTTTCAAAAAACTCAATAAGGTTAGTAAGGCACGACCTACCCTTCACAAAACCATGCTGACTATCCCCAATCAATTCATTTCTCTCTAAATAACTATAAATCCTATCCCTAATAATTCTCTCCAATACTTTGCCCACAACAGAAGTAAGACTCACTGGCCTATAATTCCCTGGAAGGTCTCTCTTCCCCTTCTTGAACAATGGGACCACATTCGCTATCCTCCAGTCTTCCGGCACCATACCCGTAACCAACGACGACCTGAAGATCAGAGCCAGAGGCTCTGCAATCGCCTCTCTCGCCTCCCAGAGAATCCTAGGATAAATCCCGTCCGGCCCAGGGGACTTATCTAACTTCAAACCCTCAAGAATATCTAGCACATCCTCCTTATCTACTTCAATACTTTCCAGTTTGCTACCCTGTATCCCAGTGTTCTCCACAACTACATTTACATCTCCTGTCAATTTGTATTCTGGCTCAGTGACTGTTTTAGTAATTCAAAATCTCATTCAGGTGTACATTGTTCCTGTCTTTTGAATAATGTTCAGATTTAACCCCAGAAAGAGGAATCCATTCGGAACACTATTCTTATTTCCCTGTTTTATTGCTCTTTCCTTCTGGCTCTTTCCCAAAATGGATGACCTCACACTTGCCCACGTGGAAATCCATTCAGCAAAATTGTGCCAACTCACTTCATCCACAAATCCACCTACGTGGATTAGTGCACCAACAGCCTGTGTGTCACTGTGCAATCTTTTGAGCTCCAAACTATGAAGAATTGGGAGAATGGAGCTCCACCAATGGCAAACCCTTTCCCTGTGAGGGGAACGGCTGCCATACGGTGGTGAGGGGGAGCAGAGAAATGGTAAAAGGAGCCAGGTTTCATCAAAAACTTTACAACCTACCTCTTCAAAATTAGAAACTAAAACATATGAGGTGTGCATAAGGAAAGACGGGCCTGTTTTGGAATAGAGAAAATTAACTCTGAAACTGGAAGAGAAAATGCTGGAAAATCTCAGCAGGTCTGTAAGGACAGAAAAGAACTGACGTTTCGAGTCCAGATAACCCTTTGTCAGAACTTTAACAAGTCACCTGGACTCAAAACGTCAGCCCTTTTCTCTCCTTACAGATGCTGCCAGACCTGCTGAGATTTTCCAGCATTTTCTCTTTTGGTTTCAGATTTCAGCATCTGCAATAATCGGCTTTTTATCCAGAATTAACACTGGACCACCCAAAATGTTTCACACCAATACTTGTGGGAGTGGGCTTAGTGTTATTTTATCTGTGGAATGTGTCTTACCTTCAGTGCGTTATGTGAGGTCACACTGTGCCTTCTCCTACCCCCCTCATCAAGTTGTATTTCTGAATACAGTTCCTCTTCATCTTCCTCCAGGATATCGGACAAATCTGACCCACGGCTGCTCTCTGTGTGATAGTCATCCATATGGCTGTAGTGTTGCTGTTAGTACAGAGAGTACAATTACAAACTCTACATATCCTTACACTGAGAATCATACAATCCCTACAGTGCAGAAAGAGGCCATTTCGCCCATCGCTTCTGTACCAACTACAATGTCACCCTATTTCCATAACCCCACGTATTTACCCTGCTAATCCCCCGACACAAGGGTCAATTTAGCATGGCCAATCAACTAACCTGCTCATCTTTAACTATGAGAGGAAACTGGAGCACCTGGAGGAAACCCACGCAGGGAAGAACATGCAAACTCCTCACAGACAGTGCCCAAGACTGGAATTGAAGTTGAGTCCCTGGTGCTGTGAGGCAGGGTGAACCACGATGCCATGTGCCATAGATTACTAAAGGATGATCCTTAAATAATCTGCATTGCAGCATACGGTAAGAAGACATCACTTATTAGAACATAGAACATAGAACATAGAACAATACAGCACAGAACAGGCCCTTCGGCCTTCGATGTTGTGCCGACCAAAATATAAAGCAATGCCCCTCCTAACTAAACCATTCCCTTCTCATCCATATACTTATCAACTAACCTCTTAAACGCCACCAAACTTGGCGCATCTACAACAGCTGCAGGCAGGGCATTCCACTCCCTAATCACTCTTTGAGTAAAGAACCTACCTCTGATATCCGTCCGATAACTCATACCCCTTAATTTAAAGTTGTGTCCCCTCGTGCTAGCTTTTTCCATCCTAGGAAAAAGGCTATCACTGTCCACCCTATCCAAACCTCTAATTTTCTTATATGTTTCAATAAGATCCCCCCTTAGCCGCCTCCTTTCTAACGAAAACAACCTCAAATCCTTCAACCTCTCTTCATAGGACCTGCCCTCCATACCAGGCAACATCCTAGTAAACCTCCTCTGTACCCTCTCCAATGCCTCCACATCTGTCTTATAATGTGGCGACCAGAACTGCACACAATACTCCAAGTGCGGCCGCACTAGAGTTCTGTACAGCTGCAACATGATGCTGCGGCTCCTAAATTCAATCCCCCTACCAATAAAAGCTAAGACTCCATAAGCCTTCTTAACAACTTTATCCACTTGACTGCCTACTTCAGGGATCTATTGACACATACACCAAGATCCTTCTGTTCCTCAACACTATTAAGAGCCCTACCATTAGCCCTATACTCTACACATTTTTTGTTCCTGCCAAAGTGCATTACCTCACACTTTTCCACATTAAACTCCATTTGCCACCTCTCGTCCCAGCTCTGCAACTTGTCCAAGTCACTCTGTAAACTAAAACACCCCTCTTCACTATCTACCACACCACCAACTTTAGTATCATCTGCAAATTTACTGATCCATCCCTCAATACCCTCATCCAGATCATTTATAAAATTACAAACAGCAGGGGCCCCAAAACAGACCCCTGAGGCACACCACTCGTCACCGAACTCCACGATGAAAATCTCCCATCAACCACCACCCTCTGTCTTCTATCTGCCAGCCAAGTTCTAATCCAATTAGCTAAATCACCCTCTATTCCACACATCTGCATTTTCTGTAGAAGTCTTCCATGGGCCACCTTATCAAAAGCCTTACTAAAGTCATATATACTACATCAACCGCCTTACCCCCATCCACCTCTCTGGTCACTTTCTCAAAAAACTCAATGAGGTTAGTTAGGCATGACCTACCCTTCCCGAAACCATGCTGACTATCCCCAATCAATTCATTTCTCTCTAAATAACTATAAATCCTATCCCTAATAATTCTCTCCAATACCTGTCCCACCACAGAAGTAAGACTCACTGGCCTATAATTCCCAGGAAGGTCTCTCTTCCCCTTCTTAAACAATGGGACCACATTCGCCATCCTCCAGTCCTCCGGAACCCCACCCGTAACCAACGAGGACCTGAAGATCAGAGCCAGCGGCTCTGCAATCTCCTCTCTTGCCTCCCAGAGAATCCTAGGGTAAATCCCGTCCGGCCCAGGGGACTTATCCAACTTCAAACCCTCGAGAATTTCTAACACATCCTCCTATCTACTACAATACTCCCCAATTTGCAACCCTGTACCTCAGTGCTCTCCACAGCTACATTTCCAGCACTCTGCGTGAATACCGCAGAGAAATATTTATTCAGTGCCTCGCCAATCTCTTCAGGCTCCACGCACAACTTCCCACTGCTATCTATGACTGGCCCTAATCTTGCCCTAACCAATCTTCTATTCTTAACATATCGAAAGAAAGCTTTAGGATTCTCCTTAATCCTATCAGCCAACATCTTCTCGTGTCCCCTCTTAGCTCTCCTCAATTCACTTTTTACCTCCTTCCTAGCTAATCTATAGCTATCCATTGCACTACCTGAGCCTTCAAGCCTCATCCTGACCTAAGCCTCCTTTTTCTTCTTAACCCGCAAATCAACTCTTTTCGTACACCAAGGCTCTCTTACTCGTCCATTTCCTCCCTGCCTGACAGGGACATACTTATCAAGGACTCTCAGCAGCTGCTCCTTGAATAAGCACCACATTCCAGATGTTCCCATTCCCTGTAGTTCCCTAGTCCAATCTACGCACCCTAATTCTCTCCTGATGGCCTCATAATTACCCTTCCCCCAGCTATAACTACAGCCCCCAGCTTCATGCCTATCCCTGTCCATCACTAAGGTGAACGTAACCGAATTGTGGTCACTATCACCAAAATGTTCACTAACTTCCAAGCCTAACCCCTGGTCTGGCTCATTGCCCAGCACCAAATCCAATGTAGCCTCACCTCTAGTTGGCCTATCTACATACTGAGTCAAAAACCTTCCTGCACACTTTGTACGAAAACTGACCCCTCTAACGAGCTAGAGCTATAGCTATTCCAATCAATATTAGCAAAGTTAAAGTCCCCCCATCACAATTACCCTACTACTTTCACTCCTAATCAGAATTGACTTCGCAATCCTTTCCTCAACCTCTCTAGAACTATTAGGAGGTCTGTAAAAGACTCCCAACAGGGTGACCTCACCTCTCCTCTCCTGTTTCTAATCTCAGCCCATACTACCTCAACAGACAAGTCCTCATCAAACTTCTTTTCGATCACCGTGATACAGTCATTGACCAGTAACGCCACTCCTCCCCCCCTTCTACCCCCTTCTCTACTCCGACTAAAGCATTTGTACCCCGGAACCTGCAACATCCATTCCTGTCCCTGCTCTACCCAAGTCTATCTATTTATCTATCTGTAACCCTCTACCTGTTACCAGTACTGGGGTAAGAGTGATGTACCATTGGGATGGGCTTCACCTGAACTGTACAGAAGAGGCCCTTTGGCCCATCAAGTCTGCCCTGATGTAACTGCACTAAATGTACACAAAGCCCACTTGTTACAACATCCAGGTACTGGTGGGCTTTCCGGCCTCCACTACCTTTCCAGGCAGAGCATCTCAGATTCCCCCAGCTACTGGCTGAAAACCCTGAGGAGCAATAAACAGAAGCTTGGATATTTCGGAATATTCAGGATTTGTAAGAAAGGAAGAAGAGGCTTTTGACAGGTGCAAAAAGAGCAAATCAGCAGAGGCCTTAGCTAAGAATAGAAAGTGCAAGAGAGAAATTAAAGAAGTTGGAAGAATGAAGACAAGAAAACACTGCTGGATAAGATTAGAGAGAATCCAGAAATATCTGTAAGTATATCAAAGAAAGAAGATAGAGAGAAAGAATAGGGCCAAAGGGGAAATGTGTGTGTGGAGCTGGAGAACATTAGTAGGGTGTTGAACAAAGTTGGGGAAAGGACAAATAATCGTAGAAGTTAGAGAAAATTTTAAACCATTAAGCATTTAAGACACTGACAGAACTACCAGCATTGAGTTAAATAACTCTAAATCAGATTATAAAATAACAAGGGAATCGTTTGAATACATATGGATGTAGTAAAAGATTTAAAACAAGTGATTGTGATTTAAATGTGTATTTTGATACTTTAAAAGTATTAACTGTATTTTATAAAATATTATTGTACACTTTAGCCAAGAGCAGGTTGCTGCAAGATATTATAGTATGGGGATGATCAGACAGAACCACATTCTTAGGAAACAATGAAACCTCAGAATGTGAAATTTCTTATCAATGAGAATTGTGAGCAGTAAAGTTGTCAGAGATGCTAATGAATAGAATTATTCCCTATTCCGATAAGACAATGCCTTCTCAGACATGAGAACATGCATGAGTTTGATGTGGATGGTGACATGGAGAAAATGGCAGGAATATTAACTTTGACCTCAGTGTCTGGGGTTGCGAAGCACAGAGGAAGTTGAGTCAGCAATAGGGAGGAGCAACTGGAGTCCATGGACCAATGAAATCTCATCATGTGAGAGGGTAAAATGCAATTGGTTAAAATATGTGACAGATGTTATTACTGGTTTCTGTATTGAAGATGATTCATTCAAATCTGATGAAAGGTGGGGGAATTTAATAAGAGAAATGCATAACTGATCTATTTTAAACACTGTACACCAGAGTTCATTGCCCATTTTTAAAAACAGATTTTAAACAAGAGAATGTGCAAGAGAAACAAATTTTAAAACTTTTTTCTTTGTTCCTCTTTGGCATGGCAGCTCCAACAACACAAGAAACTTGATGCTGCCCAGAACAAAGCAGCTCGCCTGATTGCTCCCCCTTCTACTGTCTTCAACATTCACTCCCAGCACCAGTGACACAGCCCTGTGTACATCTACAAGATACACTGCAGCAACTCACCAAGATTCCTTCAACAACCCCACTACTCTCTAGGAGGACAAGGAGAGCAGATACCTGTGAACACCACTACCTGGAGGTTCTCCTCCAAGCCACTCACTATTCTGACTTGGAAATATATCGGCCATTCCTTCATTGGGTTAAAATATTGGAATTCCTTTCCTAATAGCACTGTGGGTGTACCGACAGTGTTTCAAGAAGGCAGCTCATCACCATCTTGCCAAGGGGCAGTTAGGGATGGGTAATAAATGTTGGTCCAGGTGGCCACATTGTAAAGACTGAATTAAAACAAGCTGGAATTCTGTTAGATAGAATGGCAATTACATAAAATCTTCAACTTTGACAGCAGAAAAGCTTTGAAAGCTTTTCAAACAGGACAAGCAGGAGTGACAGCGGCTGTTCCTAAATTCCCACCTGTCTCCCCAGCTCCGAACCCCTCAGGAAATCGTCCACTGAGCCACCCGGCCTTTTGATGATTTGTCCGTCGTAAACATCTTCCTCATCGTCTGAGTTTTCCTGCTGCAAGGATTGGCTTCTCTCGCTGAAGATACTTCGTTTCTCAGCCTGAAAACAAGCGGTAGATGAGCATCAGTGACGTGTGGACAGAGAATCAGGGTGGGATTTACCAGTCCCACCTGCCATGGGAATTGTAGTTGGTGGGATAGCAAAGTCGGAGCACCGTGCAAAGGTCCGCTGACCTCAGGTGGGAACCCCCAGCCTCAGGGCGAGAGTGGCTGGTAAAACCCACCCAATGTGGGTGGGTTTACCCAAACGGTGGTTCGGGAGTGGAATGCCCTGCCTGCAGCAGTTGTGGATGCGCCAAGTTTGGTGGCGTTTAAGAGGTTAGTTGATAAGTATATGGAAGAGAAGGGAATGGTTTAGTTTGGAGGGGCATTGCTTTTTATATTGGTCGGCGCAACATCGAAGGCCGAAGGGCCTGTTCTGTGCTGTAATGTTCTATGTTCTATGTCTCAGTTTGATGGCCTTTCATCTTCAACTCAGTCTCTGTCCCCACAGGCACTGCCCAACCTGCTGAGCGTTTCCAGCATTTTCCGTTTTTGCATTATTTCAGTAACTGTGCTGACAGTAACACGGGCATTACATTATTCTCCGAAAAGGAAGAATGGACAGGGCTGCTGAGAAAAGGCAGGAAAGTGACTCGGGTTTTAGCTTTGGGCGGAGATAATTATACAGGCCTGAGGAAAGAGTCGGCCCAAGTAAACCGGACACAAATAATCGAGGACAGGACACTGAGAAACAATGATGGATGTTAGGGAGATATCGAATATCTCACAATTAAATATATTCCCCAGAGGAAGAAGAATTGTAAAAATGTTCCATAGCTGGACGAGGAAGTGAATAAAGGCAAAAACTAGGGAATACCAAACTGCAAAAGGTAGCAGGAAGCTGGAGATTTCAGAAAACTTTAAGGTTCAGCAAAAGGCTGCTAAAAATAGAATCAAAGGAGTTAAAATAAAGAACAAAAGGAAACCAGCAGTAAACATAAACACTGATACCAGAAACTTCGACAAGTATATAAAGAGGAAGAGAATAGCTGGAGTAAATGTTGGCCCTTTAGAGGACAATACAGGTGAGATAGTAACAGGGAACACAGATGGCAGAGGCATTAAACTAATATTTCACTCTATCTGCATGGTAAAGAATAATGAAATATTTCCACAAACTGCAGTTAATGCAGAGAAACTTAACGCAATAACCATCACTAGAGAGAGTGTACTGAAAAAATAATAGGATTAAAGGCAGATAAGTCTCCAAGACCTGACAGCCTACATTTGAGGATATTAAAGGATGTGGCAGCAGAGATAGTGAATGCATTGGCTGTGATATTTCAAAATTCTGGACTCTGGTAAGGTGCCAGTGCACTGGAAGCACACTAATGTGTCACCCTATTCAAAAAGGGAGAGGCAAAAAGTAGGAAACTATAGGCTGGTTAGCTTGACCTCTGAGGTGGAGAACTTGCTAGAATCAAACATTGAGGAGGAGATGATTGAATATTTGGAAAAACAAAGCACAATCCACCATAGTCATATCGTTTATGAAGGGGGAGTCATGCTTGACAAACTTGCCTGAGTTCTTGAAGGCTATAACCACCAAGGTGGATAGCGGGGAGCTTGCGGATGTGATATATCTAGACTTCCAGAAGACATCTGACAAGATGCTCCATAAAAGACTGATCCAGAAGGTGAGATCACAGGGGATGGGGGGTAGAATATTAAATTGGATTGAGGATTGGCTGACTGACAGAAAGCAGACGATCAGGGAAATGCGCCCTTCTCTGGCTGGTGGAATGTAACTACGGGGGGCTACAGGTGTCAGTCCTCAGAACCCAACTCTTTATAATCCAAATAAATGATTTGCAAACAGAGACAGGGTGTAATGTGGCAAAATTTGTGGATGAAACTAAAATAGTTGGGAAAGCAGGCGGTGAGGGGGTTATAAACATTCTACAGATGGGTACAAGCAGGGGGGGAGAATGGACCAAAATCTGGCAGTTGGAGTTTAACATGGATAAGTGTGAGGTTGGCAAAAAAAAAATAGGCAAATTATTAACTAATTGGAAAGCAGATTCAAAATGTGTCCAGGCAGAGGAATCTGGGTGTTAGAGTGGTCATAAACCACAGAAAATTGGTATGCAAGTGCAAAAAAAAAGGCCAACGTGATGTTGGTATTTATTGCAAGAAGACTGGAATATAGAAGTAGATGTGTGTTGTTGCAGTTGTACAGGGTGTTGGTGAGACCATATCTGGAGAATTGTGTTCAGTTTTGGTCCCCTTATTTAAGGAAGGATGTGGTGACATTGGAGAGAGTTCAGAGGAGCTTCACCAGAGTGATTCCAGGGATGAAAGGGTTAATGTATGAGGAGAGATTAAACAGTTTGGGCTTGTTTACCAGGATGTTGCCTGGTATGGAGGGTCTTAGCTACAAGGAAAGATTGGGTAAACTGGGATTGTTCTCCCTGGAAAGACAGAGAATGAGAGGAGACCTAATAGAGGTGTATAAAATTATGAAGGGTATAGATAGGGTGAACAGTAGGAAGCTTTTTCCCAGGTCGGAGGTGATGAACACGAGGGGTCACAGGTTCAAGTTGAAGGGGGTGAGGTTTAACTCAGTTATCAGAGGGACGTGTTTTATACAGAGGGTGGTGGGGGCCTGGAATGCACTGCCAAGCAAGGTGGTGGAGGCGGACATGCTGGGATCGTTTAAGACTTACCTGGATAGCCATATGAGCAGACTGGGAATGGAGGGATACAAAAGAATGGTCTAGTTGGACCAATGAGCGGCCCAGGCTTGGAGGGCCGAAGGGCCTGTTTCCTGTGCTGTACTGTTCTTTATAATCTCTGGAGTTTAGGAGGATGAGAGGGGATCTGATTGAGGTATGTAACATTTTAAAAGGGATTGAGAAAGTAAACATAGACCAAATGTTTTCTCTTGAGGGGCAATCTCGAACAAGATGTCACAGAGATAGGCTGAGAGACAGTAGATTTAACATGGAGATAAGGAGGAGCTACTTCTCACAGAGGGGAGTGAATTTGTGGAGCTCACTGCCCCATAGCGCATTGGCGTCTGAATCACTAAATAATGTCATGAAGAAGATGAATATATTTCTGATAAAATAAAGGATGAGAGATCTGGGGAAGAGGTGGCGAGGTGGACTCGAGACCAGGGAGAGATCAGCCATGATCTGATTGAATGGTGGAGCAGGCTCGAAGGGTGAATTTGCCAACTTTTGCTCCTAATTCCGATGTTCCTAAGTGTCAGCAGGTAAACTGTTCCCTTGGGAAGCCCTGGAAAGGGAGAAATGATTTCCTTTCATGCTGTCAGCGTTCAGCGATTGTGTGTAAGAAATTTGCACAAAAACATGAAACATTGAATATTTAATTGCTGCTATTTCCCATCCTTGTTACTCTGAGAACTTCCAACTTAAAAACAGGAACACAAGGAACAGAAGCAGGAGAGGCCACTCAGCCCTTCAAACCTGCCTCGCTGTTCAGTACAATCGTGGCTGATCTATGTTGGCCTCAGCTACTTTCTGTGCCATTTCCCTGTACCCCTCTGCTGCTCAACCTATCAAATATTTAAATACTTTGAATGATCCAGTCTCCAGCATTGTTTGGGACAGAGAATTCCAGAGATTCATCATTCTCTGCGAGAAGAAATTTCCACACACCTCACTTTTAAATGACTGGCCCTTTATCTTGTAGCGATGTCTCCTTGTTCATGACTCTCTCACTAGTGAAAACATCTCACCATCTACCCTGTCAAACTCCCTCAGGATCTTACATCTTTGAATAAGGTCACCTCTCACTCATTTAAACACTGAGGAACACAGACACAGATTATTCAGTTTCTCTTGATGGGACAAAGAACAAAGAGCAACACAGCACGGGAAACAGGCCCTTCGGCCCAACGACCCCACGCCGCCGTCCTAACGTCTTAATGACATATCCTTGACTTTAGGCTATGCCTATTGTTGAAGATTCCCATATAAGGACCAATATAGGGACAATTTGTTACCCAATCAGCCTAAGAGCACATTTTTGGGATGTGGGAGGAAACTGGAGCACCCGGAGGAAACTCACACAACCACGGGGAGAACGCGCAAACTCCCGCAGATGGACAACCCTCTCATTCCAGCAATTAGCCTGGTGAATCACCTTTGAACTGCCTCCTACGTAACTGTATCCTTTTTCAGCTAAAGAGACCAAAACTATGCTAAACCAGTAATAATAGTTTGTTACAATCAAGTAGCAAACATCAGGCTTGAGGGCAATTAAGAATCAATCACATTGCGATGTCTCTGGAGTCACGTGTAGGCCAGACCGGGTAGGACGGCAGATTTCCTTCCCTAAAGAACATTAGTGACCCAGATGGGTTTTTACAATAATCCAACTCATGGTCGTGTTTACTGATATCAGTTAGTTGATTTCTAGGCATTTTTAAAGTGAATTGAAATTCCCAGACTGCCCACTGGGATTAGATTCATAAATCTCTGACAAATCAGAGAATCGCCAATTCTACATCAGAAAGGCTGGTGTTGAGTTGAAGCGAAACATAACTTCAGTTAAAAAAAGAACGTTGCTCAGGGTGGAAGAACGAGAGGGAACAACAGCCACACAATTCAGAACAGTTTGTATTGAGCAGTCAAAAACACAGGCTGGGTTTTTATGGAGCAGCTCCGTGTATGATGTGGGAGGAGAGAGTTTGTAGATAGCTCTCCTGATAAGAAGCAAATGGTGTCTCTGAGGGGCCAGTTGAATGCCTCTTCCTGCCCCTGTTGATACTGAGCACAACAGGAGGCCCCTCCATCACAGCAGATTGTCCAATCAGCGACCCTGTAGCCCACAGAGGGACACCAGGCAACAGTCTCCCCCATCCCCACCCTGCCCTACTCAATATCCCCACCCCTTATCCTCAAGCTTTAATCCCTAATTCTGGACTCCCCCCACCATCGGGAACATTCTTTCTGAATCTATCCTGTCTAACCCTGTTAGATTTTATCAGTTTCTATGAGATCCCCCTCTCAGTCTTCTAAACTCCAGTGAACATAATCCTAACTGACATTGTCCCTCCTCATATGACAGACCTGCCATCCCAGGAATCAGCCTGGTAAACCTTCGCTGTGCTCCCTCTATAGCAAAGAACATCCTTCCTCAGATAAGGAGACCAAAACTGCACACAATACTCTAGGTGTGGCCTCACCAACACCCTGCACAATTGCAGCAAAACATCTCTATCCCTATACTCAAATCCTCTCACTATGAAGGGATTGGGGATTGGGGAGGAGGATTAGGGATTGGAGAGGACGATTAGGGATTAGGGAGGGGGGATTGGGGATTGGAGAGGGGGGATTGGGGATTGAGGAGGGGGATTGAGGAGGGGGATTGGAGTAGGATTGGGGAGAGGGGGACTGGGGATTGGGGAGGGGGATTGGGGAAGGGGATTGGGGAGCAGGATTGGGAGAGGGGATTGAGGATTGGGGATTGGGATTGGGAATTGGGGACAGGGTTTGGATTCAGGAGAGGGGATTGGGGTTGGGGGAGAGGGGGATTGGGGAGAGGGGGATTGGGAATTGGGGACAAGGTTTGGGGATTCAGGAGAGGGGGATTGGGGAAGGGGATTGGGAATTGGGGAGGGGGTTGGGAATTGGGGAGTGGGATTGGGGATTGAGGAGAAGTATTGGAAAAAGGGATTGGGTATTGGCGGAGAAGCCGGAAAGAGAGAGATGACACTAGTTACCCTGTTATTCTCGGCGACTCGCTGAGCTGCTTCGCGGGCTATGGCTTTAGCGACGGTGTTTGGGATGGGGGTCCCTTGGGGCTGTGGAAGGATTCTCTGTGGTGATGGAGATCTCCCTGTCCTGTTGCTGGGGGGTCCATGGTGATTCTGCAACGTGGGCTGCAGAGAACGTCCGTAGAGAGGAGATGGTGGATGTGTTTGTTCCCACGACTCGTCCCTCCTCAGACTTGGGCCCATGGGTTGGTCTTTGGTATCGGGCGCTCTGGCACTTACTAATGGCTTGGTTCTGGAAGTAGGGCGGAGGTGAGGGGTTGGAGGCACCAGTAGGTCCGTGGGGATAGCTGCAGCATAAGAGTCTTCAGATTCCCCCTGGGCTGATATTGTCCGTACAATAATCTCTCTAGTTTCCAGGTTCTGTATTCTCAAATAGTCCACGGTCACACCGCTCGCTGTGGCAAGCATAACTTCTGCAACCTGAAAATTCACAACAAAAAAACAACAGTTTGTATTTCGACAGCAATATCCCAAAGAGCTTCACCGAAACAATATCCGCGGCTCAGCCATGTGGGGAGATAAGACAGAGTCTGAAAGTGTGATTGCTGCGGTGAGCTGAGGGAATGGGAAAATCCCGCAGGTGGGAACGGCAGGAATACTCAACAAGAGGCCCTGGCCATGAAGCACTGATCTATTCTAATCCCATTTCCCAGCACCTGGTCACAATGGTGAAAGCTCATCTAAATACTTCTTAAAGATTGAAGTCAGGGGAGCAGCTGCTTTGTCAAAGAGCCAGGTGTGTCTTCGATATGGAGGGGCTTTGGGGATGGGTTTCCAGGGCTTCAGTAAAGAAAGAACAGCTGATAGCTGCTCCAACACAAGCTGAGACTCAGGATTTGGGTGATACTGATCGAGTTTAACTCGGACCGAGGTATTGATCGAACCCGCGTTGTTAATCTCATTTCCCTCTTTGAGTATTTGGATCAGACCTTTACACATTTACTAACACCGAGCCCGTGTGGCTGCGGAGATTTACCTTCTGTCCTTTTGCACACACACTGTAGCCTGTGACCCTGGCTCCGTTCGATGTCCCGGATGAACTCAGTACTGGTGGTTTCCAGCTGATCTGAATAGTTCCTGGTGTTGATCCAACCTGGACCATAACATCCTGAGGAGGTGCCGGGGGGCCTGGGAACAGAGGAAACTGGTCACCTCCCCAAACACTCCAACCTTTCCTTCAGGACAATCGAGTAATGACCCCAGAGGCAACAACAGACTAATCCTTTTCCTCAAACTCAGAATCTTTCCTTCCCTGTGGGGCACAGGCCCTCCCTGTCCCTGTGACATCCTCTAGACCCCACACTCCTCCCTTTCATTGTAACCTCCTCCAGACCCCACACTCCTCCCTATCCCTGTGACCTCCTCCAGACCCCACACTCCTCCCTTTCATTGTAACCTCCTCCAGACCCCACACTCCTCCCTATCCCTGTGACCTCCTCCAGACCCCACATCCCTCCCTAACCCTGTAACCTCCTCCAGCCCCTACACCCCTCCCTATCATTGTAACCTCCTCCTGACCTGACATACTCCCTATGTTTGTAACCTCCTCCAGCCCTTACACCCCTCGCTATCCCTATGACCTCCTCCAGCCCCTACACTCCTCCCTTTCATTGTAAACTCCTCCAGACCCCACACTCCTCCCTATCCCTGTGACCTCCTCCAGACCCCACATCCCTCCCTATCCCTGTGACCTCCTCCAGACCCCACATCCCTCCCTATCCCTGTGACCTCCTCCAGCCCCTACACCCCTCCCTATCTCTGTAACCTCCTCCGATCTCCAGACTGAGTAATGAATCTTTAATTACGGATCATCCAACTCTTCCCTTTGACAAAGGATCATCTGGACTCGAAACGTCAGCTCTTTTCTCTCCTTTCAGATGCTGCCAGACCTGCTGAGATTTTCCGGTGTTTTCTCTTTTAGTTTCCCCATAGTTGTTCTAGGAAACTGTCCCAAAAATGTTCTATGAATTCCTTATCATGGATAATATCATGGACAATAGATAGGTCTGTGGATTGGTAGATGTGATCAGAGCAACTCGTGGGCCGAAGGGCCTGTTTGTGCTGTATTGTTCTATGATTCTATGATTCTATGATACTTTTTCAATCCAAATGAAGATTAAAGTCATCAACGATTAATGTCCTGCCTTTTTAACATGCACTCATGACCTCCTGATATACCATGCAGTATAGCTATTGTTAAGGGACCAATAGACTACACTTAGCAGCAGCATCTACCATCTTACCTCTCACCTCCACCCATACGGATTCTATATTTTCCAATCCAAGATCATCTCTTTCTATTGTACTTGTTCAATCTCATACTGATAAAACTACCTCCCCCCGACCCCTGCCTGTCCAGCTTCTGATCCATCACGTGTGAACAACACAATAAAACCAGAGATATTGCAGTGAGGTCAGAGTCTCGTTCCTCTCACAGGCAGAGTGACAGGGAGTTGGGAATACCAGCACAGTGACGCAGTAAAACTCCCCATTTTCACCAATTACTAACATCAGAACGGGAGCTTCATTCGCTGAATAAGAACCTCCCCCCAAACACAGACTATTTCAGCAGCTTTGAGGCAAGTTTTTCTCTTCCCAGGAGATCTCCCTCCCCCAACAGTGAGGCAGCACAGTACCAGGTGTGGAGTTTGAAAGAATAAAGACTTAGATTTACACACCACCTTTAACCGCTTCGGCATGCCCGAAAGTTCTTTTCACCTTCTGCACTGCTGTTACAATATTGGAAACGTAATGTTGCCTGGTATGGAGGGCAGGTCTTATGAAGAGAGGCTGAGAGATTTGAGGTTGTTTTCATTAGAAAGAAGGCGACTAAGAGGAGACCTTATTGAAACATATAAGATGATTAGAGGTTTAGATAGGTGGACAGTGATAGCCTTTTTCCTAGGATGGAGAAAGCTAGCACGAGGGGACATAGCTTTAAATTAAGGGGTGGTAGTTATAGGGCGGATGTCAGAGGTAGGTTCTTTACCCAGAGGGTGGTAAGGGTATGGAATGCCCTGCCTGTTGCAGTTGTAGATGCGCCAAGTTTGGTGGCGTTTAAGAGGTTAGTAGATAAGTTTATGGATGAAAAGGGAATGGTTTAGGTTAGAGGGTCATTGCTTTTTCCTAATTGGTCGGCGCAACATCGAAGGCCGAAGGGCCTGTTCTGCGCTGTAATGTTCTATGTTCTATAGCACAATCGTACACAGCAAGATCCCACATTTAACAATATAATAATAATCACGTAATCAGTTTTCAGCGAAATTGGTCGAGGGATAAATACTGACCCTCTGACAGTGTGGCACTCCCTCAGTACTGATCCTCTGACAGTGCGGCACTCTCTCAGCACTGACCCTCAGTGCGGCACTCCCTCAGCACTGACCTTCTGACAGTGCGGCACTCCCTCAGTACTGACCTTCTGACAGTGTGGCACTCCCTCAGTACTGACCCTCTGACAGTGTGGCACTCCCTCAGTACTGACCCTCTGACAGTGCGGCACTCCCTCAGTACTGACCCTCTGACAGTGCGGCACTCCCTCAGTACTGACCCTCTGACAGTGCAGCACTCCCTCAGCATGACCCTCTGACAGTGTGGCACTTCCTCAGTACTGACCCTCTGACAGTGCGGCACTCCCTCAGTACTGACCCTCTGACAGTGCGGCACTCCCTCAGCACTGACCCTCTGACAGTGCGGCACTCCCTCAGCACTGACCCTCTGACAGTGCGGCACTCCCTCAGCACTGACCCTCTGACAGTGCGGCACTCCCTCAGCACTGACCCTCTGACAGTGCGGCACTCCCTCAGCACTGACCCTCTGACAGTGCGGCACTCCCTCAGCACTGACCCTCTGACAGTGCGGCACTCCCTCAGCACTGACCCTCTGACAGTGCGGCACTCCCTCAGCACTGACCCTCTGACAGTGCGGCACTCCCTCAGCACTGACCCTCTGACAGTGCGGCACTCCCTCAGCACTGACCCTCTGACAGTGCGGCACACCCTCAGCACTGACCCTGAGTCTCTTAAGCCCTGATTCTAAAATGACAGAGGATGAGAGAGAGTGGGTGACTGACTGGGAGAGAGGGTGAAATAGAGGGAAAGAGAGTGAGAGATAGAGAGAGAGAATGAGAGAGAGAGGGTGAGAGAGAATGTGAGACAGGTCAGAGAGAGAGGGCGAGAGATGGAGTGTCAGGGAGAGAAAAGATGAGAGAGAGATTAAAAGATATGGAGAGATGGAGAGGATGGGAATCGAGAGACCCCATGGGTTTTGGGAAGATTGTTTCACTCTTCCAAATGGCAAACTGATACACTTAGACACACAATCGGGGGAAAGTTCTCCTTCACAGTCTGAGAGATTCTATAGCTGGAGGAATATGTTAAACTCTGGGAAATATCAAACCTGCAGGAAGGGTGCAAAATTCCACCATGCTCTCCTTCTTTTCTCGCTGTTCCAGGGGGAGCTGCCAGGGCACCTGGTGAGGTTGGGCCACAGCTTTTACCTTACACACCATGCAAGGCTTTAGATTAAAAAACTGGTACTTGTAACTACAGGCTTTGACCACGTCATACTCCTCCTCATTGAGGAAGATGGTGTGACTGTAGTTGCTGTTGCTGGGCAACCAGGAGACCTCAGCTGAAGTCTGTGTGATGTTCTCCACTTTCAGATGGGAGGGAGCCACACAGACATCTTTCCCCACTAGCAAGGTGCACATTAGTTCATCCGAAAGCCCGCGGTCCGTTACACTCTGGATGGATATTCGATACGTGACATTGGCCAGATTGAGTTTCTCTATCAAGGCCTTAGTTCTACTCCCGGAAGGGATGTTACTCCTCACTTCCTTATCTACCAGAACATTGTAGCTGTTAACAGTTCCCCATCCTGGAGGCAGAGTCGGGGGATCCCAGCCCACAATCACACTTTTGGCTAGTTGTTTAATCAGATTGATTTTCCTGGGGTAAGGCACAATATCTTCACCAATTTCATCAATATTCACGTCCAATCTTCCTGTGCCATTGTTATACATCATGGTATCTGTCTGACTGGACAACACACTCTCCGTCTTGGTATCCTGCAGCACACCATCACCGTGGAGATGGAGGCCCATGTGATTCACATCTGCATTGAGTAAATTGTTATCCATCTCCGTATCCACAGAGTTGAACAGAAGCAATTCTTCATCTTGTAACAGGGCCACAAAGTTGGAAGGGACAAGCCCTCTTCGACCATCCATCAGTTCACCTGCAGAGAGAGGGAATTAACAATTTATTCAGTCAGTCAGAACGAGGAGGCAATCACAACTCGGAACTGAACAGAAATAACTTCATCAAGACATTTAGCACAGAAGGAGACCATTTCTTGCCCTTTGTGACTATGCGGTGTCTATAAAAGAGTTTCAATTAGTCCCATTCCCCCCTGTTCTTTCTCCACAATACTGGAATTCTTTCTTTTATAGGAATTTATCCAATTCTCTCTTGGAAGTTATTATTGAATCTGCTTCCCCTGCTCCTTCAGGCAGGACCTTTCAGACCATAACATCTCAATGAATAAAACTTGTTTTGCCCTCATCTCCCCACTTGGTTCTTCCTCATTAATTTCAATCTGTCTCTCTCAGGTTACTGTCCTTTTGTATTCTGTCAAAATCCCTCTCATCGTCAGGTGTCCTCAATTCTTACCAGTGATGAGATATTTTTATCTGGTTTCTTTTTCAGATGAACAATTTTTGTCAATAAATTTTATGAGCACAATCCTCCATTCTTCCTGATTTTTTACTTCAATCTCCTGGAGTTACTGCTTGTGACATCTCTCCATCCCTGATTTTAACACAGGGGCTTACATCCAGTTCTAATGAAAGATCAGTAAACCAATTGGCATCAATCACCGTTTTGAGGTTTTAGACACTTTTCTTTTTAATTGTTACTCCATTCTTACAGTTACAAAGCTCAGAGTGGAGCCGGCAAACCCAAATCCATTCCCTGCTTTTCCCAAAAACAAAATCCAAATTCCAATTGAATCCAATTCACGGTTCCCACATGAGAGACAAACAAGATCCAAACTGACAACATGAAGCATTGCATCCCATCTTGGGCTCGATCTGATCTTTGATCATTGCTAAAAGACTGAGGAATGCTGTAACAGAGCCTGGGGGGATAAGCATTGTGAGAAACATTGCTGCTTTCCCAGCAATTGAGCTGGATTCAATTTCTGGCTATTGCACTGAATGTTAATTTTACGTTGACCAGTTCTAGCACAATGTTTGGCAGTAATGGAACAAAACAGAATTAACATTTCCAATAAGCTGAAATAATTTGGGGCAGCATTTGAGTGAAAATCTCAAGGCCTCGGGTTTTGACATGAGGTCACATGCTGGCCACCTTCCCTATCTGCGAATTCACAGAGCCTTGAAAAAGCAACATTGGTGGTTCAGTGCTAGAATTCTCTCCTGCCACACGGGGGGGGGGGGGCCCGGTTCAATTCCCGGTCAGTCTTTAATTCCTCTCTCTGTTCCTGTTACTGTGTTATCTACAATCCATCTCTGTGTTGGTCATGTGTAACCGGCTACTGCAAGTCTTTACAAGTTAAAGCACTGGCAAAGGAAAATGAACAGCTCTGCCTGTTGTGTGCCTGTGGACACACCATTCTGAAAATACCCGAATGTGTCTAGTCTCAGAAGCTAAACAGACTCATGTCGGGTTAGTATTTGGACGGGGACTGCCTGGGCTTAGCACTGATTAGATAAGCCGCATGCACAAATATTCAATCCTGAGTCAATAGATTGCCTGTAATAGTTGTTGATACCTTGTGGTGTTTTGCCTATTCCAATATTAATAATTTAAATAAGACTTCTATTTGATTAAAGGCATTATTCTGCCCACACATTGTGTTCACCTGTGAAAATTACTGATCAGAAGGCATCAAAGATGTGCAGGTTAGGTTGATTGGTGAAGCTAAATTGCCCTTAGTGTCAGGGGGATTAGCTAGGGTGAATACATGGGGTTATAGGGATAGGGCCTGAGTGGGATTGTGATTGGTGCAGACACGATGGGCTGAATGGCTTCTTTCTATGCTGCAGGGATTCTATAATTCATCCCCTGTTAGTCCCCCTGACACTGGGGTTAATTTAGCATGGCCAATCCATCTAACATCTTTGGATTGTGGGAGGAAACCGGAGCACCCGGAATAAACCCGCGCAAACACAGGGAGGAATGCCAACTCCACCCAGACGATAACCCAAGTCTGGAATTGAACCAGGGCCCCTGGCACTGTGTTAACCACTGTGCTACCCATTCTATGATAAAATCTATTTAACTACAAGTGATACAAAAATAATACTTTTCCTGCCATTTACTGTAGTTAATACATCAAAATTTGTTTGAGTAAAGAACCTGGATCATTGGCTCTGATGATGGTAACAGAGATAGCAGATTTTCCTCAGCTTCACTGCACTCCTGAATTTAAAAATAAATTCATTTTCAGGAAATGCTGATAAAGTTGACCATCCTGAGGGATGCAAAGAGTTAACCATGCAGCAGGGACTGAAGTCACATGTGATTCAAACTGCGTAAGACTTTATTTCCTGTTCCTGAGGGGTGGAATCCCCACCTCCAGTCCATTAATGGCCAATTAAATTGCAGTAGGATTGCCGTTGTTCCCGTGGTGGGGCGGAGTGAGCAGGCTGTATAATTCAGCTCACTAACTCTGTTCCTCTCTCCACACATGCCGACTGACCCACTGAACATTCCTAGCATTTTCTTCTGGTGAAAGGATATTGAAAGCTTTGTTTTTTTGGGAATTTTTATTCATGTTCCAGCTCTGCCTCATTTCAAATAGACATTAAATTAAATATTCACAGTTGGCCATTTCTGATGGTTGGAAGTTGAAACAGATGCTGTTTTTAGCATTTTAGTTAATTAATTCCAATGGCAACAACACCACTTTCCACCTTGATTTAGCCACCTCAACAACAACTGCTTGCATTTCCATAGCACCTTTAATGTAGTCAGCATCCCAATATAACTGACTAGGAGAATGAGTAATCTGAATATTGGAATGAGCCAATTACAGATGCAGGGTTTGGAATGATGAGAGTTGTGATGGATTTCCAATCGAGTTGGTGCTGACGGGAATATCCCATGTTGGGAAGGGTAGGAATTCCCATTTATACTGCTCTGGTTTGAACACTGACCAAATGATGGTTCAGTTCAGGGGAGCTGCCTTTCAGATGGGACATTAATCCAAGACCCCGGCTTTGGTCTCAGGTGGACTTTGGAGATCACATGGCCACCGTATCCAGAGAACCATAGACTCTCTACAGAAGGAAGCCATTCAGCCCATTGAGTCTGCACTGACTCTCCAAAAGAGCATCTTAGGCCCATAGAAAACCTCTCCAGGATCCTGACCAATATTTATCCCTCAACCAAAGGAAATCTGGCTGTCATCTTGTTACTGATTGTAGGATCTTGCTGTGTACAAATTGGCTGAGCTGATTCCTGTATTACTGCTGTGGCTATGCTTCAATAAAGTACTTGGCATGAAAGCACCTTGGGATGCCACGGTATTACAGAAGGCTCTATATAAATGCTCCCTCTCAATTCCTGCCTGGATTAAAATATCAGGGAGAGGAATATGGTTTGTGTGTGTTGAGTGGGTTTGTATAAAATCCTTGGTGAGCTAGAGTCATAATATTCCGGGCTTGTTCGTATTAGTTATCGCTGGCCTGTCATTGGCCAACAGCAGAGTGAGGAATGGTGGATAGCGCTTTGCATTGCGAGGCTGGCTAACTCCCATTTTCACATGTTAATACAACAAACCTTCGTAAAAACCATCTTCATCCATATCTCCGTAAACGTACAGGTATTTGCCAGCTTTGAGAGGAAGTTCAGCTTCTGGATTCTCATTGGGTCCCTCGTACGGGTTGTAACTAGGTTCAAAAAAGAGAAACAATGGGAATGATTTTCAGAGCAGTTCTGAATTCTGAAGTTTAATCCATTGCCCTGTGAATGTGATGCACAGAAAAAGAACTAACATCTATCAAATTCACCTTCTCACAGCCTGGTCATCACATGATAGAATGATCATGGACTAATTGACTAATCGCAGCAATTAATCTCGATCAATAACACAAAAGTCAGACATGCAAGGAGACTGGATCAGAATGGGAAGCTGACCCACGCAGGAGTGGAATAGGGCAGAACTCAAACATGCCCCAGGACAGACTAGACTTAATTTAAAGAGACGGCACAGTGGTTAGCATTGCTGCCTCACAGTGCCAGGAACCTGAGTTCGATTCCCGGCTCAGATCACTGTCTGTGTGGAGTTTACACATTCTCCCCATGTCTGCGTGGGTTTCCTCCCACAATCCAAAGATGTGCAGGTTAAGTTGTTTGACCATAATAAATTGCCCCTTAGTATCCCGGGATGTGTTGGTTAGAGGGATCAGCAGGGTAAATTTATGGGGATAGGGAATGGGGTGGGATTGTTGTTGGTGCAGATTCGATGGGCTGAATGGTCTCTTTCTGCATTGGGGTTTTTATGATTTCTAGTTTACAAGAGGAGATGGGTAATTGTATGGGTGAATTTATTATTTTTTTCTTGTCAGAGGGAATTAGATTTTATTTGCTACAAGGCAAACCTTGGGCTGAGTTTGTGATTGGCTGCAGAGATGTGTTTCGACGTGTGAATGGCCACACTTGGAGGAAGTAAGATTCTGCTCCACATTTCCGTCCTCACGCCATTTTCCTCAGGCCTTTTTTGTGGGTTGAGATTGTGTATCTTAATGCAAAGCACAGGCACACTGCCACTGACAGAGGATTCCCCACTGTAATTGGGGGGGGGTGAAAATTGGATTTCCTGCCTCACACTATTCCCATCGGAAACTTGTTCAGAGCAAGTCAGGCTTGAGAATCTTTAAAGGAAATTGTAAAGCTGCTGAGCAATCTGGAACATTCTGAAATGTTTCCACATTATTGAATATTACTATTGGATGTTGGATTGTAATGTAGATGTGTTTTAAATGCACTGATCCATCTTTGGAACCAATTCTTTACAGGAAGCTGACGTTTACATTGTGAATTTGTTCGCACGCATTTTCCAATGCCATAAATGTTGTCAAATGTCCCATTAGCCTGTGCTGTCATCTTTTCTACTGTGATTTAAATTGCTATAGCTTATTTAAAAAAAACTGGTTTTGACACTTAAAAAAAACTAATCATCTGTTCCATTACACTGATTGACAGTCATTCTACTTTTAAACTGAAATGCACACTTCTATCCTTTCCTTCTCAGAGAGAAGATAGAAGACAGAGGGTGGTGGTTGATGGGAGATTTTCATCGTGGAGTTCGGTGACGAGTGGTGTGCCTCAGGGGTCTGTTTTGGGGCCCCTGCTGTTTGTAATTTTTATAAATGATCTGGATGAGGGTATTGAGGGATGGATCAGTAAATTTGCAGATGATACTAAAGTTGGTGGTGTGGTAGATAGTGAAGAGGGGTGTTTTAGTTTACAGAGTGACTTGGACAAGTTGCAGAGCTGGGCCGAGAGGTGGCAAATGGAGTTTAATGTGGAAAAGTGTGAGGTAATGCACTTTGGCAGGAACAATAAATGTGTAGAGTATAGGGATGGTTAGGGCTCTAATAGTTTCTTTACTCAAAGAGTGATTAGGGAGTGGAATGCCCTGCCTGCAGCTGTTGTAGATGCGCCAAGTTTGGTGGCGTTTAAGAGGTTAATTGATAAGTATATGGATGAGAAGGGAATGGTTTAGTTTGGAGGGGCATTGCTTTTTATTTTGGTCGGCACAACATCGAAGGCTGAAGGGCCTGTTCTGTGCTGTATTGTTCTATGTTCTATAAGTCTATAGTTTGGCCAGTTGTCGCCATAATGAATGCTTGGGTGAGTTTCAAGAGTTTCAAAAACTGACTTGGGTCAGTTTCAGCATAGTTGCTTTCTTTTTATTTGAGATTGAATGACAGTTTCAGTAAGTTGTGATAACAGGCTGTGCCTTTGATGTGGGGCAGAATCTTGTGGAGATGACAGGCCACTGGATTGAGCACCAATGAGAGTCCTGTGTCACTTTTTTTCAACACATCTTGTGCCACTCCTGCATTGGACAGAATGAGGTCAAACTTTCCACTGGGGGCAGAAATTCTCCCTGTCGAGAGCTGCCAGCCAATCAGAAACTGGCAGCTCTACTGAGCAGCAGTGCCACTGGGAAGATGGTGGCTACTGCTGGTACTACATCTACCTGAGGCGCTGGATTGTTACAGGATGCCAGTGGTTCGCACTGCTGCCTCATAGCACCAGGGATCCGGGCTCAATTCCTGACTTGGGTTACTGTCTGTGTTGAGTTTGCACATTCTCCCCATGTCTGCATGGGTGCTCCAACACTCCAAATGTATGCGGATTAGATGCATTAGCAGTGCTAAATTGATCCGAGGGTCAGGGGGACTTGCAAGGTAAATATGTGGGGATAGAGCCTAGGTGAGATTGTGGGCAGTACAGACTTGATGGGCCAAATGGCCTCCTTCTGCAGTGTAGGGATTCTATGATGTACAAAGGGGCAGTGACCAGCTTACCTGTAACGGGCAACACACAGGTGCACCCTCCCAGTGTACTTCATTTTGGGGTTAGTTTCCTCCACTTCAATATCCATCTGTCCACAAAACAAGCAAAGAATAAAATCAATCTTTTACAGGAATAAAAACTTACATTTCCACCTTGTGTTTCACATCTCAAACCAAACCCACAGCCAATAAGGTGCTGGTGACATGCAGTCCATTGTTGAAACTGGAAATAAGCCAATTTGTGCACAGCAGGATCCCACAAATTGAAATGAAAGATAACCAGGTTATTCATGGAGTAACACGGTGGTTAGCATTGCTGCCTCACAGATTTTACAATTCTCTTACTGACTGAGGGTTAAGCATAGACTCGGGATATGAGAGAGAAATGCCTGGTTTACGAAAGGAAATCAGCCTCTTCCTTGAAGATTCCAACATAAATCTTTAACTTCAGGGACATTTTTTAACCATGTGACATTGCTTCATTTTGAAAACGTTTAAAGAATCTCATAGAAAGAGGCCATTCAGCCCATCATTCCTGTGCTTGCTCATTGAAAGAACTATGTAATTAGCCCCATTCTCCTTCTCTTTTTCCAGTTACTTAACAGTTACTATTGCATCTTCTTCCATTGCTCTTTCAGCTACGTTCCGGGTCACAATAATCTGGAACGCCATGAAAAGTTCTCCTCATTACCACCTCCAGTTCTTTTGTCAAAGCTGAAATCTCTGACCCTCTGTGACTTCTGACTCTCCAAGGCAGCTTCTCCTTTAGTTTCATATGAAGAAACCATAGAAATCATTCTTTCTGGTTGTATCACAGCTTGATATGGGCTCCTGCCAAGACCACAAGGGACTACAAACGGTCATGAATGTAGCCCAATCCATCACGCAAACCAGTCTCCCATCCATTTACTCTGTCTACACTTCCCGCTGCCTCGGGAAAGCAGTCAGCATAATTAAGGATCCAACGCACCCCGGACATTCTCTTTTTCATCTTCTTCTGTCGGGAAAAACATAAAAAGTCTGAGGTCGCATAACAATCAACTCAAGAACAACTTCTTCCCTGCTGCTGCCAGATTTTTGAATGGACCTACCTCACATTCAATTGATCTTTCTCTACACCCTATCTATGACTGAAACACTACATTCTGCACTCTCTCGTTTCCTTCCTATGAACGGTATGCTTTGTTTGTGTAGCGGGTAAAAAAAAAATACTTTTCGCTGAATGTTATTACATATGACAATAACAAATCAAATCAAATCAAACCCATAATACCCACGGATCCAGTAATCCTCAAAGATCAGCCTACTTGCATGCACCAACAGTGCTTTCACTGAGACTGGATTTTAAAACTAGCTCTCAGAGAGAAAAAAAACCTAGTTCCTCCACTAATTTGCTGGAAGCTTCTCCAACCAGGCCTGTTGTTCAGTCGGAGAATCCAAATTCCTATCCTCATTGCCAGACTGGGATATCTTTGCAGGACGGAAAAGAGACTTGATGCCACATAGAAAGTTAAATACCAGATGAAACTAGTTTAACCTGGTTTGATGGTATATATATATACATCTACAAAGAGCCACAAGTGAATGCTATATTACTATTACATAATTCTTCACTTTTGCTGGGTCAAAATCCTGGAATGACTTTTCTAACAGAATCCTGGGTATATCTACACCACATGGACTGTAAAGATTCAAGGCAAAATTTAAACTTTTTAAAGCTTATTTATTAATCACAAGTATACTTACATTAAAACTGCAATGAAAGTCCCCTCAATGCCACAGTCCGGTGCTTGTTTGGGTACACTGAGGGAGAATTTAGCACGATCAATGCGCCTAACAGCATATTTTTCGGACTGTGGCAGAAAACTGGAGCACCTGGGGAAAACTCACATGGGACAACAGGTAAACTCCATACAGACTGTGACTCAAGCCAGGAATCGAACCCAGGTCCCTGGTACTGTGAGGCAGCGGTGTTAACCACTGTGTCACCATACTGCCCCAAAATGGCTCACCATCATCTTTCAAGGGCAATTAATAGGCAATAAATTCTGGCCTTAGAATAAAAGCTTCTCTGTTTTAATGATGTTAGTTTTAGGTAGAAATCCATAAGTAATTGGTGAGAGTGATGATTGGGTGATTAGAATTGACAGGGAAATGAAATTAAATGAGTTGAAGTGAAGCGTGGATTTGACAGTCAGGATAAATAAAGTGTTTTTGACCTGGTTTGGGTTGTGATCAGTGATAATAGAGTCACGTTCCTCAGACTACCAGTTGATGAGACTTCCATTACTAGAGTGATTTTGAGAAAGTTCCTTTCTCAGCACATCTCAAATCGTCAGTTATCTTGTGTGGATAAAGTGAAATTTGCAAAATGACTACTCCCGTTGTATTATCGGAGAATTCCAAACTCTCACCTTTAATGTCAAATTCTGCCAAGGGATTAAATGGGAAGTTTGTGCAAGTGTTAGTCTGTCTGTGACTGCTGCTTTTTGAAGATAAAATCCACTCAGAATGAGTCAAACAATATTCAACACAATATATTTAACTGAAGGTCACAAGGTCGGCTTGTGCATTGTAGTGACCGCAAACTCAATGTCATTTGCAAGTCTTAGGGCAATATATAGAATAGTTGTTTCACAGGAAGAGGCCATTTAGCCTATTCAGCCCATGCCAGCTCTTTGTAACTCACCACAGTGAGTCTCACACCTCTGCTTTTTCCAGAGATAATTTCTTTGGGTGCCGATCCAATCCCATTTGAAAACTCTGACTGAATCTGTCTCCATCACTCTCTCAGACAGTACATTCCAGATCCTAACCACTTGCTGTGTGAATCTGTCTCCACCACACTCTCAGACAGTACATTCCAGATCTTAACCACTTGCTGTGTGAATCTGTCTCCACCACACTCTCAGACAGTACATTCCAGATCCTAACCACTTGCTGTGTGAATCTGTCTCCACCACTCTCAGACAGTACATTCCAGATCCTAACCACTTGCTGTGTGAATCTGTCTCCACCACTCTCTCAGACAGTGCATTCCAGATCCTAACCACTCGCTATGCTGAGTCAGCACACACTCCAAAACAGCTGGAACTATAAAGGCCGCTGACACATGAGGAATGAGAGTGGGGGAGGATAGCCAGATGTTTAATCAACAGACTTGGTACAAAAAAGGTCCTGCATTTCTGTGGCACCTCACACAACCTTAGGACATCCTGAAGTGTTTCACAGCCAATGACACTGTTTGAATTGTAGTCGATGTTAATATAGGAAACTCAGTGGCCAATTTATGCACAGCAAGCTCCCAAAAACAGCAATAAAATTAGCCAATAATCTGTAAATGAATATTGATTGAGGGATGAATATCCAATCGGAGACCAGAACACTCCTGTTCCTCAAATAGTCCTGGCTGATCTTTCAGCTCCAGCTGAAAAGCCGATAACATCTTCTCTGACAGTGTTGCACCTCCCCCCAGCCCTGCAGGGAGTATCAGCCCTGCACCCACCATCCCCCCCACTCCCTCCCCACTCTATGTTCAGCCTCAGCAAGGAGCTCAGGGGCTCTTGGGTCAGATGTGAATTCACATCCTCGGACTTGGAGGCGAGACAGCGACATATTGAGTGACGGTTCACATATTTGATTGGCTGTTACTGAGTGAAATACCACTTTAAATCCCAGCTTCTCCAGGGAGAGAATGCAAACTTCCCCAGCCTTCATGTCATCTTCCCCACCCCCACCCTCCTATACACCCCCACCTCCGTCTTCCCCACCCTCCCAAACCCTACATACCCCCATCTCTATATCCCCCATCTCCACACCCCCAACCCAGCTCCCCATCATCCACGTCCCCACCAGCTCCCCATCGCCCAAGCCCCCAACCAGCTCCCCTCATCCACGCCCCCACCCAGCTCCCCATCATCCACGTCCCCAACCAGCTCCCCATCGCCCACATGCCAAACCCAGCTCCCCATCGCCCAAGCCCCCCAACCCAGCTCCCCATCGCCCACGCCCCAACACAGCTCCCATCGCCACACCCCCAACCAGCTCCCATCGCCCAACCCCCAAACCCAGCTCCCCATTGCCCAAGCCCCCCAACCCAGCTCCCATCGCCCACGCCCAACCCAGCTCCATCGCCCACGCCCCCAAACCCAGCTCCCCATCGCCCACGCCCCAACCCAGCTCCCATGACCACGCCCCCCAACCAGCTCCCCACGCCCACACTCCAACCAGCTCCCATCGCCCACCAACCCCAACCCCGCTCCCCATCGCCCACGCCCCCAACCCAGCTCCCCATCGCCCACGCCCCCAACCAGCTCCCCATCGCCCACGCCCCAACCAACTCCCATCGCCCACGCCCCCAAACCCAGCTCCCCATGCCACGCCCCCAAACCCAGCTCCCCATCGCCCACGCCCCCAAACCCAGCTCCCCATCGCCCACGCTCCCAAACCCAGCTCCCATCGCCACGCCCCCAAACCAGCTCCCCATCGCCCACGCTCCCAAACCCAGCTCCCCATCGCCCACGCCCAAACCCAGCTCCCCATCGCCCCGCCCCCAAACCCAGCTCCCCATCGCCCACGCTCCAAACCCAGCTCCCCATCGCCCACGCCCACAACCCCAGCTCCCATCGCCCACGCCCCAAAACCCAGCTCCCCGCCCCCACACCCCAACCCAGCTCCCCGTCGCCCACGTCCCCAAACCAGCTCCCCATCGCCTACACTCCCAACCCAGCTACCCATCGCCCCCGCCCCCAAACCCAGCTCCCCATCGCCCGCCACCCCCTCACACAGCTGCCTATTCCCCAGTCGCAGGACAGGAGAGCCCTAAGTTATTACTCTGTGTGTTTGACTCATAGCCTGTCTCTGTGATGGGTGTGACTGGCTAGGCCAACATTTATTGCCCATCTCTAATTGCCCCTTGAGAAGGTGGTGGTGAGCTGCCACTTTGAACTGCTGCAGTCTCTGTGGTGTAGGTACTCCCATGATGCTGTTAGGGATGAAGCTCCAGGATTTTGAGCCAGTGCCAGTGCAGAAATGGTGATACATTTCCAGGTCAGGATGGTGAGTGGCTCGGAGGGGAACCTCCAGGTGGGGGTGTTCACAGATATCTGCTTCCCTCGTCCTTCTAGTTTGCAGAATTCACAGGCATGGAAGGAAAATTAAAATGACCCCACACCTGAGCTTGAAGTGAGGACATTTGTCGCAGGATTTCCTGCTTCAGATCAACCAGCTTCTCTTCAAATCCTAAAACTGAAAATATCGGTGAAACAATCAGTGACTATCTCATGGCTTTGATATTCTGATTGCCCAGAGAATTCCCTTCAGCTTTCCTGGACAATACAGAGAGTTATTGACAGGACACAAACACTGCCGTGTACTGACTCAATGTGTAACCATGGGTTCTAGAGACTGTTGCTAGGTAACAGCAGAACGAACAGCGATTGGTTAGGAAAGAATATTCATTAAAATAAATCTCCTAAATTGAATGAGATTGGACTCTCCCTGAATGCTGGGACAGTGAAGCATCGTAATGTTGTCTCTGCACTGGTTAATCCTGGGTCCTCTTGCAGAGTTTAACCTGACATTTCAATACCACAAACTGGTAAATAAAAGCTGAGAATGACACGGCAAGCGCCACGTGAGATAGTTTGACACCATTGGCCAGAGTTTGACCTTTCCACTGTCTTTTAGACAATGATTTATCAAGGAGCACGATGCACACTGACCTCAGAGTAACGGCCCTGCCTCAGGCTGGACCTAGACAGGAAAGTCGGTTTGACAGAGAGCTGCTCTGGCTTCCCACCAGATATCTGAAGGGGTCGAATATACTCGGAGATCACTGATCTGCTCCCAGAAGGACTTTCATTGCCTGAAAGCAGAACACAAAAAAAAGATTGGTCCTCAGAGTGTCTGAACTGTCATCTCACTAATTCACAGTTACTGAGGAACACAGCAGATAGACTGTGGTCTGAATCTGAATTTTTAATTACACAGATATCTGGATAATTTATGTACATACACAAATGTAGTTTTAGATTAACCAACTACAACTTGTTCAGAAAGGTCAGTATTTAAATCAAGACCGATGTGCGGAAGATTAAATCTGATTTATTTCCCTTGTTGGTTTATCATGTCTGGATTAAGTCACAAAAATTTAATTATTTTTCATATGAAATTTTTAAAGTTCATTTATGGTATGTTATTGGCTGGCCAGCATTTATTGCTATCCTTAATTGCCCTTTAGAAGGTGATGGTGAGCTGCCGTCTTGAGTCACTGTAGTCAATATGGTGTAGGTGCACCCTCAGTGCTGTTAGGGAGGGAGTTCCAGGATCTTGACACAGTGACCCAGGAATGGTGATAAATTTACAAGTCGGGATGGTGAGTGTCTTGGAGGGAAATCTCCAGGTGGTGGTATTCCCAGGTATCTGCGCCCCGTGTCCTTCTAGATGGTATCAGTCTGTCAATAACAGTTTAACTCATCATTATCTTTTAAAAAAACAATCACAGCATTGATCACGGAGAGTTTTTCACTCTGAACAGCTGCATTCCAATTCTGGTCATGTTGTTGCTGAGATTTGGACTCAGAAATCACTAGAGGGGAATAAAATGGCGTCCAATGGGTTTACTGTCCACATCCTGGTATTGACAATGATACAATAGAGTTATTGACCAATCACAGTGACCAATCCCAAATAAGCCTCCAACAGACCCAGACACGGGCTGAGGAAAGCCCCAATAGGGGAGGTTTTGGTTCAAAGTCACCCAGCACACTCCCCTCGCTGCACATCAGATCTCAAATCCCTCTCATATTTCAGCCCACAATGTGATTCCTGAATTAAATCTATCTAGTTTGTACTTAAATTTATCAAAATTCCCTCCTTGCTCTGTCTTCCTGGGTACCTGTTCTATAATCTGACCATTGGCTCACTGAGTTACCCTTCCCAGGATTGCTTTGAAATTCTCTCTCTCTCTTTGAGTGTATTCCGTATCCTCTGGTTCCAACCTCTGGAACAAGGTGAAACAGCTGGGCACTGGTAACACTAACCAGTCCCTTCAGAACCAGAAAGAACAGCAACTACAAAACCTCTCAATCTTCCCTTACTCACTGAGAACAGGTTCCAGCTTCATGAAAGGAAGGTCATGTTTGACTAATTTGGTGGAATTCTTTGAGAATATTACATGTGCAGTGGACAATGGGGAACCTGTGGATGTGGTGTATCTGGATTTCCAGAAGCCGTTTGACAAAATGCTGCACCAAAGACTGCTACATAAGATAAAGGTGCACAGTGTTACTGGTAATGTATTAGCATGGATAGAGGATTGGTTCACTAACAGAAAGCAAAAAGTGGGGGTAAATGGGTGTTTTTCTGGTTGTCAATCAGTGATTAGTGGTGTGCCTCAGGGATCAGTGTTGGGACTGCAATTGTTTACGATTTACATAGATGATTTGGAATTGGGGACCAAGTATAGTGTGTCAGAATTCACAGATGACGCTAAGACGGGTGGAACAGCAAAGTGTACAGAGGATGCTGGAAGTCTGCAAAGGGATATAGATAGTCTAAGTGAGTGGGCGAGGGTCTGGCAGATGGAGTACAATGTTGGTAAATGTGAGGTCATCCATTTTGGCAGGAATAACAGCAAAATGGTCTATTACTTAAATGGTAAAAAATTGCAGCATGCTGCTGTGCAGAGGGACCTGGGTGTCCTTGTGCAAGAATCACAAGGAGTTGGTTTACAGGTGCAGCAGGTAATTAAGAAAATAAATGGAATTTTGTCCTTCATTGCTAGAGGGATGGAGTTTAAAAACAGTGAGATTATGTTGCAGCACCTTACTTGAGAAAGGATTTACTGGCACTGGAGGGGGTGCAGAGGAGATTCGCTAGGTTGATTCTGGAATTGAGAGGATTGGCTTATGAGAACAGACTGAGTAGACTGGAGCTATACTCATTGGAATTCAGAAAAATGAGTGGAGATCTTATAGAAACATAAGATTATGAAGGGAATCGATAAGATAGAAGCAGGAAAGCTGTTTCCACTGGTGGCTGAAACTAGAACTAGGGAGCATAGAATCAAAATAAGGGGAAGCAGATTTAGGACTGAGTTGAAGAGGAACTTCTTCACACAAAGGGTTGTGAATTGGTGGAATTCCCTGTCCAGTGAAGCAGTTGAGGCTACCTCATTGAATGTTTTTAAGGGAAGGATAGATAAATTTTTGAACAGTAAACGAATTAAGGGTTATGGTGAGCGGGCGGGTAAGTGGAGCTGAGTCCATGAAAAGATCAGCCATGATCTTATTGAATGGTGGAGCAGGCTCGAGGGGCCGAATGGCCGACTCCTGCTCCTAGTTCTTATGTTCTGATGTTCCAATTTACACAACTTCCCCTCAGTTTTCAATTTCAGTTTGCTGATCCCTCCATTCTTTCAATATCTGCAATGTGTGGAGTTGGGATTCTCAGTGATGGAATTTATATTCTTCCTGAGTCACCAACTCTCCACCTCCCTGCTGTGTAACTGGGATGGACCCCCTTATGCCCAATATCAGCTGTTGCTGGGTAACCTTCATCATGGCCACAGTTAGAGTATCAGTCCATTAATCACTATTTTGGGAATGTACGCAATGGCTGGGATTTTCCCGCTCTGAGTTTCCAAGAAGTTGGTGGGGGTGGGTGGGGTGGGGTGCGGGGGGAAGGGGGTTGGTGCACAGAACGGGAACCCCGTTAACAGCAGCACTGACCAATAGCAGGCTGCCCCTGTCGCAATGAAACACACCGATAGGGGAAATCCTTCCCAATAACTCACAGATACAGAAAAACATCAGCAACTCAGTAAAAAATCCCAAACACTCCGAGTGTTATCCAGTAAATAGAACAATGGAGTTTAAGGAACATCTTAAAGGAGTAGGAAGAAGGATAGAGGTTCAGGGAGGGAATTGCACAGTTCCAGGGTCCAGGCAGCTGACGGTCAGTATTGGAAAGATTACAACCAGGGAACTGGAGAGAATCTACCAATCAGTTTCCTCAAAGCTCACAATACGATACCTCGAACTTTTCAATCAAAGGTTAAAAAGAATCTTGGCCTTCAAAGCGTCAGGTCAAAGGTTCCTGACCCTTAACCTCATTCCAGCACTGGGTGCCAGCTAAAACCCACCTCATTGGTCACTGCATCCACTGATAGCTCGGAATCTCCCAGTGTAATTGTGTAAAGAAGTGAAACAGGATTATTAATAAAACAATTCCAATTGCTCAACAACCCTACATTGAAATAGTGCCTTTCACATTTTACAAATGTCAGAAATTGTGTTTCAGTGCAGCGATTATCACCAGAGAATTTACTCTGAGCTACATGAGGTGATATTTGGACAGGAGCCCAAACAAAGTGGCAAGTGTTAAAGAAGGTTTTGTGGGAGGTGAGAGAGGCTGAGGGATTGAGGGGCTGGGAGTGCTTTGGGGAAGAGGGGGGAGGATTCTGGAGTTTGGGCCCAGGCCCCTGGAGGTGTGGCCACCAATGGTGGAGTAATTAAAACCGAGAATCAGAGAGATTGCCACTTTCTGTTTGGTTTTGTCCAAAGAATAACAAAATTGTGGGATATTCCCAATCTGCATCTGTGCTTTGAAGACGGGAGAGGTGAATTTGGGATTTGCAAGGATTTGTGTGATGCAGGAATTGATGGGACAACATTAAATATTCAAATTCCAGCAGCCAGTCCGATCTGTCCTGGAGCTATTTTAATTTTTGAATCCAGCAGCTTTAAACTTGAAGATGAAGGAGATTAATGGTACTGACAGTTGCTTCCAGCAATCTGATTGCTGCAAAGAAGCACATCCATTCTCACACTGTCACTGACATTTAATAGATTACTAAATTCATGTTGCAGCATCAGCAAGTTCTCTCCTTTCATCTGATGTGCTTTGGAAATGAAATAAATTCACCCCGTAAACACACAACTTATCAAATAGACAAAAATGCTTCTACTGACACAATGGGGTGGTCTTGGATACAAAACCCTTCTGACTACTAACTCTTCCTTTCCCGAGAACTGCAAGGATCTGGAATTCTGATCCGAGGCAGTAACTGAATTCTTAATGTTAAAACTGAGCCTCTTGTAGAGTATTTGAGGTATTTTCTCAGGATCGTGGGACAAGATTCCTCTCTCAGTTGTCTACCCAAGAAATAATCAAACTCATTGGTTATTCATCAGGCTTTTGGGAGGGGCCAGCAGACTTCCACAAAAGCATTCCCTTCATTCTGAGAACGTTTTCCACTGAGGAACTATTTAAGAGCTGATGTGTAGCGAGTAGCATCTGCTTGGAAGAAAAGATGACTTTGAGACAATGGGCTGGAATTCCAGCTCCCCTGTCCCCACCACCATCACCACCTCACTGCCCCCGGGAGTGCGATGGCAGGCAACAGGAGAAGTGTAAAACTGCAGCAGTGCATCAGGAAAACACAGGAAATGATCTACATTTGTATTGTTGAATATTAGAAATAAGGTATCAATTGAAGTGGGTTTAATTCAATATTTTTGTATAAGGAATGTAAACCTTGAGATAGTTTCACACTGGGCAAAGGTATTTGTATGTGTGGGGGTTTGCTCATTTCAAATTCTTCTTGAATTGTACTTAGAGAGGGTAATGGTGTGAAAACTAAACAAAGCTGGCAGAAGCATAAAGTCATTGCTTAGCAACTGGAGCACCTTTCGGGTAGGAAAACTTTCTGAGTTTAATTTTAGTTGGATACAAAGTGGTTGGAGCTAGGTAGTGAGAGAGAAGGCAGTTCTCAGAGTTCTGCTGGAAGCAATTGGTTATAAAAAGCTAGAGAGGGAATGTCTCTCTCTGTGCTTTGCCAGAAGAAAAGCCATACCATGGAGTAATGGTTAAGAAAAGAGGTCTAAAGAGCAATGAAGTAAGGTAACTATAAAAACAAAGTGAGGTTTTGATGCAATGTGAGGTTAAAAGTACAGGAACAGAGAACAGATCAGTAAAGATGGACAGAGCTGAGAAGAAAGCTGAAAAGCTGGAAAGATATTTCAAGTTTGTGGAAATTTACTGCAACTTGTAGAACAAGTGGAAATAATTGTGGAAATTGGTGGCTGAATCTCGGAATTTGGGTAAAAACATTTAAGACAAAGGAAACCTGAAACATTAGATAAAAAACCTGGAATGGATTCCTGATTAAAAGTGGAATGGAAGCTTTGTTTGATAGGATAGCTTGAAATCCGTGGAATGGATTTTTAATGAAAACAGCTGATGGAAAGTATTGTTTGAAAGGAGATTTTGAAATGTTTCTTTTGGAGCGGATTTTGGAAACATTTGTTGGACAATCATCTGAGGGATTGTAAAAGAAATTTGTGGAAGATTGGTTGAGTGGCATCAGCTTTTTAGTTTCAGAGCGGGGGTGTTATTTTTGAAAACTGTACATTCATGAAACGGGGGCGGGGGGACTGAAGGAGTACTGGATTATACTTAAACTTCTCTTGTTTACTAAATGCCATGTTTCTGTAGTGTAGTCTAATGGTTATCACATTCACCTCACATGTGAAAGTTCCCTGGTTTGAAAGTGGGCATAAACATTCACCAAAAAGCTTTTGGGCCGCACAGTAGCACAGTGGTTAGCACTGCTGCTTCATAGCTCCAGGGACCCAGGTTCAATTCCCAACTTTGGTCACTGTCTGTGCAGAGTTTGCACATTCTTCTTGTGTCTGCGTGGGTTTCCTCTGGAGCTCCAGTTTCCTCCCACACTTAAAAGATGTGTGGGTTAGATCGATTGGCCATGCTAAATTGTCCTGTGATGCGTAAGTTAGAGGGATTAGCAGATAAATATGTAGGGATGGGGCCTAGGTGGGATTATGGTCAGCTCAGGCTCAAGGGGCTGAATGGCCTCTTTCTGCACTGTAGGGATTTTATGAAATGCTTCTTTCTCATTGTTACAACTAATTGACAGTCCATGACTCTGTTCCTCTATGTTTTGTTAAAGAAAGTAAAAGTTATGATCTTTTGAGCTAAAATTCCATTCTGAAATCTTCCAGTAGCAACACCAATTGGTTGTAACAGCCGCCCATCACTCACTGACTGGGGTTTTACCTGCAGTGAGGCAGGTGCCAGCCGGCTCAACGCTGTTCCTGCTGCCATTGAAGATTTACCCAGAATAACTGGTGCAAGGAGCAAGTGTCCCGGTCTACTGGGGTGGAGGGTGGAAATGAGGATTGAGGGAGGGGTGCCTCTTGTTTGGGCACCATGCGTCCAATGAAGACTTCCAAAAAGGCCTTCCCTCTCCATCACGGTGCTTGCCCACCCTTACCCCTCCATCCCCTTCTGATGTTGTGATTCCCCCCCCCACACCCTCCCCCGCCCCCCGCCTCCCCCACCCTGCCTCCCCTTGGCCGGGTCTGTCAATCTGACTCTGGACTTACCACTTGGCCCAGGGCCGTGACCATTTGATTGGCTGGCTGCTATCAGAGGCTGGCGGAATGATCCAAGGGTTGTTAAACAGCTGCAGAGTGCCCCGCCAACTGGAGGCAAACTCACCCCCAGAATTTAAGGTTAAGGGCGGGACTCCCCGCCCACAGGACATTTTCCAGCAGCGGAAGTGACCCACCATTGGGCAACAGGAGAATTTTCCAGTCTCACTGATTGGCTGTTACTAAGCAAAATACCATCAGGAAATACGCTCTGTGGGGTTGCCTTCGACGGGACTGGAAGATCCTGTTGGTGGGAAGGACTGGAAAATTTCAGCCTAAACTGGGGGAAGGGTTTGGGGTTGGGTGAGTGGGACATACCTGGAGCTGTTATAGTTTCACTGATAGAGATCGATCGCTGTGATTGGTCTGTAATTCTCAATGTCATTTGTAAATGTAAACAGCTCGAGTGTTGATGAGGAAAGTTCTTTATTCACCTCGTTAACATTTAACCATCCTGTAGTCACATTGATGTAACAACTTTCACCACCTCAGGACATGAAAATTCCTCACAATCCCTGAAATCCCACTGAGGTGTGGCTGCTGCCCTATTGTAGGAATCACAGCAACGATCCTATGCACAGCAAGATCCCACAAACTGTGACGTGATAATGACCAGATAATGTGGGTCCTTTCCCCAATGACATCGATCGAAGGGATCAGCATTGGTGAGGGACACAAGGGACAACTGTTCCCCACCACCCCCCCACCCTCTCCCGCCTTCCATCTAATCTTCAAATCAATGGCTGTGGGATCTTCTTTCTCCAACTGAGTTGGCAAATGGGAGTTTGGTTCCTGATTTCTTCCAAAAGGCAGGAATACTGGGATGCACATTGGAGAATAGCCCAGACTGAGTGTTTACCATCACTCACACATTGTATACTCAGGGACTGAGAGGGTCACAGTCATCAAATTGCACCCAATCCCTACCGACAATCTCCACTGTTAGAAAATGTTTAATCGTTAAAGGCTGGAAATTTTTTTTTTATTTGGTTCTGGGACACGGGCATTGCTGGCTGGGCCAGTATTTATTGTCCATCCCTAGTTGCCCGAGGGTAGTTGAGAGTCACCCACATTGCCGTGGCTCTGGAGTCACATGTAGGCCAGGCCGAGTAAGGATGGCAGATTTAAATAAATAAAATTTATTTATTAGTCACAAGTAAGACTGACGTTAACACTGCAATGATTGTAAAAATCTCCAACTCGCCACACTCAGGCGCCTGTTTGGATATACTGAGGGAGAATTTAGCACAGCCCCTACACCTAATCTTCCCTAAAGCACATTAGTGAACCAGGTGGCTTTTTCAGACAATTAACCATGGTTTCATCAGTAGATTCTTAATTCCAGATTTTTTAAAAATTGAATTCAAATTCCATAACCTGCTGTAACAGGATTCCAACCCGGGTCCCTGGAACATTCACTGAGTGTTTGGGTTAATAATCTAGTGATAATATCATTAAGCCGACGCTTCTCCTGGATTGGAGATTGAGAATGAAGCTCAGTGAGTTGTAAATATAGCTGTAGTTTATCTCTCCTACCTTTGGTGAGGGGTGTAGCCAGTCCGTTGATGAGCTGAGTCTGCGGTTTGCTGGGTGTGCCTGGGGTCTCGCTCAGTGACACGGGGCAGCTGAGGAGATCGATTTTACCAGCGGTCTGACGAAACGTCTCCAGCTCCCTGGAGAGGAGATTGAACTGTTCGCTCTGGTTTCGACATTTCTCCTCTAACTCTCGCACCTTGGCCTGTACAGAATACACACACACACACACACACGCACAGATCTTTCAGTACTCTGCATACACCTGGATCACGTCCGGCTGCCCACAAACCACATGCACAGCATTCCGCAGGGTTGCTTCTTAAATTCTAAGCAGACATCAGCAATATGATTCGCAGAGCCTGGAACTAAAAGTCAATCTCTGCACAGGGAATAAACCCCTGTCATTCCTCTCCCCATATTTTATTGAAAGTTAAATTGGATTGCTTCACTGTGCCCTAAAGCTGATAGTTGGGCTTGAGTGTTGATGATCAAATAACCACTTTGAAACAGACTTGAGTTTGAGAATTGGAGTGCCTGGCACATTGATAGGCTCAACACCATACCCCGGTTTAGAAATGTAATCCTGCCCGAACATCGCATGGCAGAGACCCTGGGGGCATCTAGAGGCCACCAGGAAAGGGGCAAGGATGGCGTATTTGTGGATGCATTGACAGGGAGAGAGGGGGCATGAGGGCACGTGTGGTAGGCTGATGGGAAGCGCCAGAGGGTGCTGGTGGTCAAGCTGGTGGACGTTGGGCAGAGAGAGTGTCGAGGGCAAGAAGAGTTGGCCACCTGTGAGTTAAACTATTGACTAACCCATCGCTCAGGGGGTGAGGTCTGTAAAGAATGCTCTTAGAAGGTCCTTGCTAAACCGTGAGGTAATGGGTGAATGTATCACAGGGAACCAAGCACAGGGGTTGGGGGGTAAAGAACAAAGAATAAAGAAATTTACAGCATAGGAACAGGCTCTTTGGCCCTCTAAGCCTGCCCTAACCATGCTGCCCAACTGAACTAAAATCTCCTACCCCTCCATTCCCATCCTGTTCATGTACTTGCCAAGGCACCCATTAAAAGTCACTATCGTAACTACTTCCACTACCTCCCCGGCAATGAGTTCCAGGCACCCACCACCCTGTACATCTGCTTTAAACCTTGTCCCTCACACCTTAAACCTGTGCCCCCAAGTAATTACTCTTCCATTCTGGGAAAAAACCTTTGATTATCCACTCTGTCCATGCCTCTCATACACCCGTAGACTTCTATCAGCTTTCCCCTCAATCTCTGTTGCTCCAGTGAGAACAAACTAAGTTTATCCAACCTCTCCTCATAGTTAATGCCCTCCATACCCTAGGCAACATCCTGGTAAATCTTTTCTGTTCCCTCTCCAATGCTTCTGGTAGTGTGGTGACCAGAATTGAACACTGTATTCCAAGTGCAGCCTAACTAAGGTTCTATAAAGCTGCAATATGACTTGCCAATTTTTAAACTCAATGCCCTGGCTGATGAAGGCAAGTATGCCATCTGCCTTCTTGACTATCTTCTCCATCTGCATTGCCACTTTCAGTGACCTAAGTACCTGTCCAACCAGATCCTTTTGCCTATCAATACTCTGAAGGTTCTGCCATTTCCTGTATATTTCCTATCTGTATTAGACCTTGCAAAATGCATTATCTCACATTTGTCCAGATTGAACTCCATCTGCCATCTCTCTGTCCAAGTCTTCAACTGATCTATATCCTGCTGTATCCTCTGATGGTCCTCATTGCTTTCAGCAAATCCACCAACTTTTGTGTTGTCCACAAATTTACTAACCAATCCAGTTATAAATGATTACAAATCATTTATATATATTACAAACAGCAAAGGTCCCAGCACTGATCCCTGAGGAACACCACTGGTCACAGCCTTCCATTCAGAAACACAACTTTCCACTGCTACCCTCTGTCTTCTTTGACTGAAAGAAATCTCACAACACCAGCTTAAAGTCCAAATAAACTTGCTGGATTTAAGCTGGTGTTGTGAGATTTCTTTCTGTTTTATCTCCGTCCAGTGCCGGCATCTCCATATCACTTTGACCCAGCCAGTTTTTGTATCCACCTTGCCAGCTCCCCTCTGATCCCATGCAACTTCACCTTCTGCCCCAGTCTGCCGTGAGGGACCTTGTCAAAGGCCTTAGTGAAGTCCACGTAGACAACATCCACTGCCCTACCCTCATCAATCATCTTCGTCACTTCCTCGAAAAACCCGGTCAAGTTCATGAGACACAACCTTCCCTTCACAAAACCATATTGTCTCTCATTAACCCGTCCAGGTATTTCCAATGGGAAGAAAGCCCATCTTGAAGAACTCTCTCCAATAATTTCCCTACCACTGATGTAAGGCTCACGGCCTGTAATTACCTGGATTATTCTTGCTATCCTTCTTAAACAAAGGAACAACATTGGCTATTCTCCAATCCTCTGGGACCTCCCCTGTAGCCAGTGAGAATAGAAGGATTTCTCTCAAGACCCCAGCAATTTCCTCCTTACCTCTCAGTATTCTGGGGTATATCTCATCAGGCTTTGGGGATTTGTTGATCTTAATGTTTCTCAAGAATCCCAATGCCTCTTCCTTTTTGATCTCAACATGACTGAAGCTATCGATACATCCTTACCTGACTCATCAACCACTAAGTCCTTCTCTCTGGTAAATACTGATGCAAAGTACTTATTTAATACCTTGCCCATTTCCTCTGGCTCCACACACAGATTCTCTCCTTGTCCTTGAGTGGGCCAACCCTCTCCCTGGCTACTCTCTTGCTCTTTATATATGCATAAAAGCCTTGGGATTTCCTTAATCCTGTTGGCCAATGCTTTTTTGTGACCCCTTTCAGCCCTTCTTAGTCCTTGCTTAAGTTTCTTTCTACTTTCCTTGTATTCCACACTTGCTTTGTGTGTTCCCAGCCTCCTTGCCTTGACAAATGCTTCCTTTTTCTCTGACTCGACTCACAATATCTCGCGTTATCCAAGCTTCACAAAAGTTGCCATACTTGCCTTCATCCAAACAGGAATGTGCCGGTCCTGAATCCCTATTAACTTACACTTGAAAGCCTCCCATATGCCATATGTCTTGCCCTCAACCATCTGCCCCCAATCTATATTCTTCAGTTCCTGTGTAATATTGTTATAATTAGCCTTCCCCCAATTTAGCATTTTAACTTGAGGACTAGTTATCTTTATCCATCAGTACCTTAAACCTCACTGAATTGTGATCACTATTCCCGAACTGCTCCCCTACTGAAACATCGACTTCCTGGCCGGGCTCATTCCCCAATACCAGGTGCAGTATGGCTTCTTTCCTAGTTGGACTGTCTATATGCTCTTTCAAGAAGCCCTCCTCTGCCCCATTCACGCCCCTAGCACTAAGTGATGCATTTTGCGGGAAAATGCATTTTCTCCCGAGATATCCTAAATCCAGCATGGGACCCTGACTGTAATGTTAGAATGAGCTGTCTGAACATTTCTAGCTGAGTGTTGGAGGTTTATGGGGCTGAGAATGTCCCTGTACATTGGGTGCACACATCACACCCCACATTGATCTCTTACACTCCAAAAAGCAGAGGGGTACAATCCAATCTCCAGATATTTCTGGATATTTTTCCATTTAATCCTTACAGCATCAATAGAAATATACAAATCAGAATCTTACAAAGCTGATACAAAAATCTGTCCCTGATCCAAATCCAATCCAAACTGGAAATCATTTAGTATTTGATAGAATTGGCAATCGTGTTTTGTATCAGGTGATTATTTACTATACTGATCTTAGCTTTTGATTTGCTAAGTTATTCAGGTTTACATTAAACATGACTATTAATAGCCGGCCTCGTTCCCAATTGATATAAAGATTGTAAATGGAGAGACAATGAAACTACCCCCGGGCTGATTCTAACAGTGATATCTGGGAAAACAAGGACAATACATCACACAGCCACCTGTGTCCAAACACCCACAGGTACACTGACTCCGTACACCCACGGGTACACTGACTCTGAACACCCACGGGTACACTGACTCCGAACACCCACGGGTACACTGACTCCGAACACCCACGGGTACACTGACTCCAAACACCCACGGGTACACTGACTCCAAACACCCACAGGTACACTGACTCTGAACACCCACGGGTACACTGACTCTGTACACCCATGGGTACACTGACTCCAAACACCCACGGGTACACTGACTCCAAACACCCACGGGTACACTGACTCCAAACACCTACGGGTACACTGACTCCAAACACCCACGGGTACACTGACTCCAAACACCCATGGGTACACTGACTCTGTACACCCACAGGTACACTGACTCCAAAAGAGGAGTTTAAATGATTCATTGACTCGACTCCTCGAAGTGTTCGTGACTAAACTTGAATGTTAACATTTTTATTGCAATAAAATATTCCATCTGGAATGGTCCAATTGGAGAGGGTCGAGTTCTTGAGGGCTGAAGTTTGAATTCTCAGCTGGGACTCTGTTCTCCAATGAGGACAGGATGATGAAAATCTCTGGGTCGAGGAAATGAAATTATAGCTTCATCCGACTCAGAAACACAGGAAACACTCCGAGCCGGTGGTCACTCTCCAAAAACCAGTGATGGACACCTTGCCGGAATTTTACCGCCTCTCCCACTCGACGCTTGTAAGATCCAACATAGAATGCCGTTCTGCAAGCCCCGGAATTGGGGTGGGTGTGCCGGTAAAATTCCAGCATTTGTACCTAGAGGCCCATCTAGAAATTAGGTGTGACTCATTTAGAGAATTAAACTCAAAGGGGAGGTGATTGGACAGGGGACAAACTACTGGATTATTTTTTAATGTTGGTTTTAACCATTCAGTCTGTAGTGTTAATGTTGGGATACTAACGTTCCCTGTTCAATATGAGCTCTGTTTTAGAGAACGTGAACATTAACACTGGGATACTTCATTCAGCTGCTTCCTCTTCACAAGTCCTGCCTGCTTCTTGAGTCTCAGAATTACACGTTCAGATTTTGATTTTGTGTCGAGGATCTGAAGCAGACAGGCTGAGGAAGATTGGGCCTGATTACAGTGTCCAGCCTTTGATAAATCACTAATTGCTCCACATCTTGGGTGAAGATTCAAGGGTTGTTTTCAGGTGAGAAAATGTATAGGGAGGAGGAGATCATTTTCTTTATTTGTTGATGGGATGTGGGTGTGACTGGCTGGGTTATCATTTATTGTGCATCCCCGAGGGTGTGTAAGAGTCAATCACATTGTTGTGTCTCTGCAATCACACGTGGGCCAGACTGGGTAAGGACAGCAGATTTCCTTCCCTAAAGGAGATGAGTGAAGCGGACAGGAGTTTTTATAACTATCAGCAATGGTTTCATGATCATCACTCGATTTTCAATTCCAGTTTTATTGAATTGATGTTTCACTATCTACCATGGTGGGATTTGATCCCGGGTTCGAGCGTTACCCCTGGGTCTCTGGATTATTAGTCTATCAACAATTCCACTACACCACCACCTCCCCCTTTTAACAGGAGGAGGCCATTCAGCCCCTCGAGCTGTTATTCAGTTAATCCTAGCAGAACTCCATTGACCCATCTAGCTCCGTATCCCTTGACATCCACATTGAAAGTTTACCCATCTCAGTCTGGAAAGTTTCAGTTGATGTGGGGATTGGGAGATATCGAAGCAATTTGTCTCAAAGTCACAGATTGGCTGCATGGTTACATGTCATCCTTTGATTTAAAAAGGAAATCTATGAGTTAGTTGTAAGGTGTGAAACAGAGGTTCCAGAGGCAATAATCCCCCTGTACACATCAGGCATTGTAAATATGGATAAGAGCAATCTGCACTAAGATTTCAAACAGAATGCCTCACTTCAACATATGGCGTATGGTGTACTGGCCTTCATTAATTGAGGAATTGAGTTTAGGAGTCGGGAGGTAATGCTGCAACTTTATGTGACTCTTGTCAGACCCCACGGAGTATTGTGCACAGTTCTGGTCGCCTCACTATAGGAAGGATATGGAAGCTATTGAAAGGGTGCAAAGGAGATTTACAAGGATGTTGCCTGGATTGGGAGGCATGCCTTATGAAGATAGGTTGAGAGAGCTGGGTCTCTTCTCACTGGAGAGACGAAGGTTGAGAGGCGACCTGATAGAGGTTTATAAAATGTTGAGAGGAATAGATAGGGTGGACTCTCGGAGGCTATTTCTCAGGGCTGAAATGGTCGCTACGAGAGGATACAGGTTTAAGGTGCTGGGGGGGCAAGTACAGAGGAGATGTTAGAGGTAAGTTTTTCACTCAGTGGGTGGTGAGTGAATGGAACCGACTGCCGTCGATGGTGGTGGAAGCAAACTCACTGGGGTCTTTTAAGAGACTTCTGGATGAGTATATGGGATTTAATGGGATTGGGAGTTATAGATAGTTCTATGGCCTAGTAAGTATTCGACTCATTAGGGAGAATGAGGAGATTATTGATAGGAGCTACAGACAAGTAGTCACACCAGGGCAAAGGGAAGAAGGCACATGGGTAACTATTAGGAAGGGGAAACCTCAGGTGATGGAGAGTACACCGGTGGATGTCCCCCTTCAAAATAAGTACTCTTGCCTGAGTACGACTGTGGGGGAACAGCTCATCCAAGGGAGGCAGCG